>BDDC01000094.1:83567-114991 GCA_001662425.1 Chlamydomonas sphaeroides | reverse complement strand
TAGGGCACGCGGGCACGGTGTGCCGTAACATGGTCTCACTTCTGCGCACCCTCGGCGTGGACCCGGACAACGCTCACACTGCAGCGAGTAAGGTAGCGGCTAAAGCACGAATGTATATGCAGGCCCTTGTCTCGAAACGCTGTGGGAGCTAGCTCGCCCCACCGGCAGACCGCACGGGCGCATCAGCTAACCAAGGCGGGGGCGGGGGGGGCGGTGCGCCGCCCCCCTCGTCCCCACCTGCATGCTGAGATCCCCCCTCCCCTCCCCTCCTATCTCACGGTGGCGGAGGCAGGTGGTCCTAGACCCTGGACGCCCCGTCCCCTTAATTCACCCTAGGCGGCCCCGCCCCAGGGTACTTATTTCTATTTCTATTTCTATTTCCTGGAGCGGCCGCGCCGGAGCTGAAGCGCCCCAAAGGTGGGGCGGCGGGCGGGGCGGGACCGAGGTGGGGTGTGCGGCAGGGCCTTACTATGACGGAAATGGCCTGTGCGTATATCATCTTGATTGCGCGGGTTGCACCATGCTGCTGATCCCTTCCACAGTGACGCCGGCAACTGCAGAGGAGGAGGCTGGGGCGGAGCCCCGCGGCCGGATGCGTCACGTGGCGTTCCTGGTGACGGGCGTGAGGCAGGCGGCAGCGCCCAAGGGCAGTGAGCTGCCGCTGCCGGTGGTGGCGAGGCGCGGTGCACGCGGCCGCGGCCGCTAGCGGAGTATGTCGTAGGTAGCGGTCTTCGCGGCGTAGGCCGCCTGGGCAGAGGGCGATAGCCAGTGGTGGCGATAGCCAGCAGTAGCGGGTGCGCGCGTGGGCTTACTCGGGGTGACACGGCACGGCACGGCTGCTAAGGGACACGGCACGGCTGCTGCGGGCGGACCTGTACCGGGGGCTGTTACAGGTAGCGGACGTCTGTTATATTACAGACCCATAGCTGTTACATACCCTGTAATGCTACGACAGGGCTGTTACAGACTTTCTACAGACTTATCCCTGTTACAGGGCTGTGACAAACTTTGCGTGCCTGTTACAGGCCACCCTAGTGCGGTAGGGCCTTTCCCGGTGGCACAATGCATCATCAGCGTTCCTGCCCCTGCCGTGCCGAAGTGATCGCGGCCAGCTGGACAACACGAGAGAGGCCTGCCGACAACCCGAACGCATCCATATGGCATATACAGTCGCTTTCAGGAGGTCGCTTTAAAGGCTCTGGCTGGGGAGGTAACACAGGAGGTAACCCAGCAGCAAGCCAGGTTTGCTTACCTCTGCGCGCGCAGCTCAACCTGCTGGAATACACATACATGGAAGCTTCATAGTTGCTGTCATATGCTGCTTGGGCGTTGACAATGTCTTCGCGCTAGCATGCTGTACGGAGCGGTCATGTTGCAGGGTTGGGGCAACTTGCTGGGTGTTGTCGTGTGGCCCACCGTCGCCGGGGTGTCGGGGGCGGGGTCCGCAGCCGGGCCAGCTCCTCTGGTGTGCAGAGGGCGGCGCAAAAACGCATGTCCGCAGCAGAGTGCCGCGCAAGGACGTGTCCGGAGTGTCTGTTGGCCGGCCACAGCCCTCGCGTTACAAACTAGCAACGGCCGCGCACAACGACCGGCGCCGTGGCGGCGCCGCCGTGGCATGCCCATATGGCGCACGGCTTGCCGGCAGCAAGCCCGACCCGTATCTCCCTGCTTTCTTCAGCGCTCTTATACCGCACACACCTAAACGTATGCATGAATACCGCTCACGCAACGCTCGTCCATACACCTACGCGCCAGAAGCCTCGGCCTCTGCGGCCGGCGCGGCGCAGAGACCAGCGCACCACCGCCCACCGCGCAGTGTTCGCTGGCACCGCTGCAGCGCAGTCAGCAATGCGGGATACGAGCTATGGCCGCCCCGTCATGAATTGCTCGCACATGGTGCTCCATGCATTGAACAGCAGTTGTCCTCGAGGCACTCCGTACTCACGCACTCACGGCACGGCGTTGTGAAATGGCTGCCCCTCTCAAACCATGAAAGAGGTTTGCAGGCGACCTCACACCACGCACACAAGAGACCAGCCAGCCGGCAATCCAGGGCAGGACGCCACCAAGGCAGCGCAGCACCAAGGCAATGCGACGCGCACGCCAGCGCAGGCCGGCCAAGACCAGTCCTGCCAAACCTCCATGCCAATGCCCGACGAACACCCAACGCCGACGGCTCGACAGCTCAATAGCTCAGCTTAGCGCCCTTAATATTACCTAGTCCCAGGACGAGTTGGTCCATCCGAAATGGGAGCCAGGCCGAGCCACACAATCCGCGGACTGGCCGCACAGGATATTGCCAGGATATTGCCAGGATACTGTCAGGGCAACCCCAAGCCCCGGTCACGCTGTCGCGCCAAGCAAGCACAGCTCCCTCTCCAGCCCGCCGCCGCAGCCAGGCGGCAGCACGCCCCTCCGGCGCCTCCGTCTCACGCCGCCTTGATCCCACGGGACTTGCCCCACACCGCCATGAACGACAGTGTGCCTGCTGCCGGCCTGCCTCCGCCCCGGGAATCAACACCGCCTGCGCCGCCCTTGCCCGCGGCCATGGTCGCCCGGCTGCCAGCGACGCCCGTGTGGTTGGCCATGCCGGCCTGGCTGGCCGCCGCGTTGCCCGCCGCCGTCGCGGCCGCATGCGCTGCGCCGCCCTTAGTCATGAGCGCGCGGCTGACGATGCCCTCGATGTCCACCTCGGGCGGTAGCTCGCTGAGCATGCGCGCGATGCGCTGCGTCTCCAGCCGGTTGCGCCGCACAAAGGGCCGCAGCTGCACGAAGATGAAGATGACGGCCAGCAGCCAGGACACGACCAGGCTGAACACCTGCAGCAGCCCCACCTCCTCGTAGCGCTGGTCGATGCTTGCCAGCAGGCTCGCGGCCACGGTGTTCATGCCCGTCTCCACGTTGCCTGACGGCGGGGGTGAGTGGCGGGACACAGCCGGTGCGCGCACGCGGGGACGGTGAGCGCTGGTGAGCGCACGCACGCAGGCCACAGCAGCCCCCTGCCTGAGACAGAGCGCGCCGGGCGCACGAGCGGTGCCGCAGCAGTGCGAGGAGCCGCCCAGCCCATGTGGGTCCACGACCCCCTTGCCGCCTCCGCCCCCCTTGCCGCCTCGCCCAGCGCCTCACCCTCTCCCTCAGCCATGATGTAGGCGAGGTGGGTGTTGTTGATGTGCAGCTGCTCGGGCGGCTCCCGTATGAGGTACGCCACGTCCTCCGCGAGGCGGTCCAGCATCATGCTCACGCCGTGCACGGTGGGCGCGTAGTGCACGTCGCCCCACGCCAGGCAGCCCTCCGTGTCGTCGCGCACCACGTCGGCTGCACGGCCATGCGCGTCACACAGCACGGCAGCACGGCAGCAAGCGTCATGGCACGGCACGCGCAACAGCCGCAGGCAGGGCAGCCCATCCCCAGGGCCCTGGCCCATCCCCAGGGAGCACCACACGACGTAGCGGGGGCGCTGTGTGGCCGCGCACCTCCCACGAGCTGCGCCAGACAGCCCGACAGCCGGAACATCTCGTTGGACAGGCGCTCGTCCGTGAAGGCCGTGCTGACGTCGCACTTTGCGAAGCGCGGGTCCTGGCGCAGCGTGTCGTTCGCGCCGTACAGCAGCACGCCCCACTCAATCTGCGGACGCACGGCCAGGGCGAGGGCGAGGGCGAGGGCGAGGGCGGGCGTGGTGGCGCCGCTGCGTGGCACCCACAGGTGCAGGTGGGCTGGGGCGGGTGCGGCGGCCCAGTGACACCAATGCCACCCCATGTTTTGTGTCCCACCCCATGCCGCCCCCGTTGCCCGTCCGCACCTCGAAGCTGCGCAGCTCGTGCCCCAGTATGGGCTGCAGCAGCATCTTGTCGCCCACGTCCCTCGAGGAGCACAGCTGCAGGCTGTACAGCATCAGCCGGTGCTGCAGGGCGCAGGGCGCATGGCGCAGCAGGGCGCATGATGCAGGGCGCAGGGAGCAGGAGGAAACGGGGAGTGCGGGGTCAGTGCCAGGCGCAGGTGGCCGGGGGCTGGGGGCGGCCCAGCGAGGGCCTGCTGCGCTGCGGGCGTCACTGAGCCCCCGTCGGCGCGGCCCCGGCCCGGGGTCCCACCATGCGCACGACGGCGATGTTGTGGGCGCTCAGCAGCGCCAGGGGCCCCGTGGCGTCTCGCAGTAGCATGTAGCCTGAAGGGCGGGGCGAGGGGTGCGCGCAGGGGAAGGCAGGAGCGGCCACGTCGGCAAGTGTGTAGAGCACGCACAGCAGCACCCGTTGAGCGTCAAGCGGGGGCCGCTCGGGGCGCCGGCACGCACCAATTGCGTACAGGACGCAGATGAGGACGCCCCACACCACAAAGGGCGCCAGCAGGGACACCGAGTCGTGGTTGGAGGGGACCAGGTGCCGCCGCTTGGCGGCCTCGCGCCGAGTTGACGATATGGGGCGCCCGCGCGTGCCCCAGGGTAGCAGCGCGGACAGCCGCAACCGCAGCCCGCCGCTGCCTGCGTGAGTGGCGAGGGCCGGGGCCGGGGCCAGGAGGGGCGCTACTGAGTGCAGGAGGGGTGCAGCGCGGTGGGCCGGGGCCTTGGACTAGGGGCGCTGGTGGCGCTGGGGTAGGGCTGGGGCGCGCAGCAGCTGGCAGGCCGGGCGATGGAGCAGCGTCAGCCTGTGTCGGTGCCTGTCACAGGGGTTACTCTCTAGGCAGCGTGTGTCAGGTCTAGACCGCGTGCCGCACCTGGGCCGCCGCTGCTGGTGCGCCCGACCGCTGCCCCGCCTGCCACACTGCTCTTGCTGGGCAGCAGGTTGATGGTCGTGGGCGCGGCGTCGACGTCGCCGCCGACATCGGCGGCGCCGCCGTTGGCGCCCATGCCGTTGCCGTCGCCGTGCTCCTCATCCGAGGACGCCTGCGGGGCAGCGGCGCAAAGGGCAGGCAGCGGCCGGGGGTCAGGCCAGGCAGACCTGGCGGACCCAGGCAGGCCGCCTGTGTGCGGCCACCGGTACAGCAACAGCACGGCAAGCCGTGCACACAACAGCCGTACTGCCGTACCTCGGCGTCCGAGTTGTCGTTGACGTTGACCGACTTAGATGCGAGCGCACGCAGCAGGCCCACGGGGACCAGCCTGCGGAGGGCAACGGGCGGCAGTCTCAGTACCGCAACGCGCCACTGCCCTGGACCTGGCTGTGCGAACCCATGCAATGCGTCGCAGCCCGGGGCACGGCTCCGTACACGCTGCCGTACACTGCCGTACGCCCATACCCACATGAACAGCGAGTAGAGTCCGTATCGCTGCTGCGACACGCGGCGCTGCAGCCACCACATGTAGGCCAGCAGCACGGCGCATACCACGCAGCCCTGCAGCACCAGCAGCACCAGCTGCGGCGGCAGGCGAGGCGGCGGCCGGCGGGCCAGCAGCGAGGAGCGGCCGGGCACAGGGCGTCAGCGGCCAGCTGTCAGGTGGAGGTGCTACAGCCCGCGGTCACGGCTGGGTTGGGCGGCGGTCACGACGGGATGGCGCGTGCGGCACAGCACCGCAACCCCCTCGACCCCGGCACACCTGTAGGTCATTAACGCTGTTGGCCTGCTCGATGGCGGCCTCCGTCAGCTGCACCAGCGCGTCCGTGTACCCGTCGAACAGCGGCCCGAGGCCGTTGGACATGACCCAGCGGAAGGCGTCCATGTTGCTGAGCGTCCCGTGGGTCGCGCCCCACGCGCCGTGTCCGTGCTGCACCTCGCTAACGCGCTCGATGAAGGCGTTGCTGAGCTGCCACAGAGAGGCGTTGCGGTACTCGATGCGGTACGGCACGGTGTCGTAAAACACGGTCTCGTTGTGAATGGCCTTGTTCCAGATGTGCTGCACGGCCGAAACCCGCGACACGCAGGTTTTAGCAACGGCAGCTGTTGGGCAAGCGGGCGCGCGATCAGCGCGCTCTGCCGCGTCCTCTTCCACACAGCCGTACCTGGGGATCGGTCCGATCGTACGGCGCCGCCGGGTCGGGCCGCTGATTGTTGATGCCTGCGACGCGACACGCACAGCCGTGAGCTTCGTGCAGTGAGCGCCAGGTGGATTGGCGTTGCCATCTGTCAGTCAGCAGCCTGGCCCTCACACGGCCGCTGTCCGCGCGCCGCGGCGGCCCTAGTGGGCTGCGCCCAGCTCAGGCCTCGCCCGCGGGTGCCTGAGCCCCAGCCCCACCAGAGTAGATTGCTGTGTTGCGTTCGGCCAGGTCTGTGATGAGATCCTTCAGCTCCTGGCTGTACTCCGGCATCCCTTCGGCTGTGTAGAACCCAAAGGCCGGGTACGTGCCCTCGTAGTGGTTGCTCAGCTTCTGCGAGGCCAGCAGCCCCGGGCGCAACGGCGAGCTCAGTGAGCGGGCCGCAGGCCGCAACACACAGCCCCAGCCCACCGCCCGCCCCAACGCCCCCAGAGATTGCTGCGCCCTGCCACGGGCATCCAGCGTCTGCCCTGTCCGCCCTCGTCCACACTCATTTGCGCATCGGCCCGGGCAGGCCCTGCCCCTGCCCGCCGTCGTCCCAACGGCAGCGGCGGCTGCCAGGGCGGCCCAGCCCTGCCCTGCCCATGCCCATCCCCACCCCCAGCCCCAGCCCGCACCTGCGTCAGAATGAAGGCCTCGTGCATGCGCCGGTTGACGGCCGTGGCCGAGTGCAAGTCTCGCACGTAGCGGGCCTGCTGCCGCAGCAGCACGGTGAGCAGGATGAAGGCCAGCAGGTTGGTCACCAGCTGCGCGACGTTGGCAAGCAGCGCCTGCCACGTGAAGTCGCGCGCCGCGCGCTGCACCGCTGGCGACTCGAGCACCTGCAGGTACGGGGGCGCGCAGCGGCACGGTCGAGAGGCAGGGCTCGCAGGTCGGCACGCGACGGACAAGGGCGGCCCCAGGGCTGCGGCAAGCCCCGCCGCGCAGTCGAGGCCATGTGTCGTGCCCGGCAGGCAATGCAGGCGCCGCGCCCCGGCAGCGCCCGCCGCTTCCCTCCATTCCCGGTGCCACGCCCACCTTTAGCAGCTTGCGGTAGCGCTTGCCGCGGCGGTAGTCGGCGGTGGGCCCGCCCGCGTCCATGCCGTCAGACACGCCCGACATGCGCGAGCTGTCGCTGCCCGCGTCCTCGTGCTCCGCGGCGCCGTACTCCTGAGACACAGGCTCCGGCGCCTGCCGTATGGGTGAGCCTGCGTAGCCGGTGGCTGTGCCGGCGCGGCTGGCCGGCGCGGAGCCGCCGGCGCCTCGGCCGCCCGCGGGCATGTAGCCGCCCGTGCTCCGCTTGCGGGCGCCGGACGGCATCGGGCGGAGCGGCGTGAAGCCGGCGTTGCTCAGCCGGCCGCGGCCCTGGCCGCGCACGGGCGAGAGGGAGAGGTCGCTGTTGCTGGAGACCGAGGTGGCCGTGCTGCCAGGGCCTCGGCTGCTGCGCGTCTTCTCGCTGATGTTGGTAATCGACCGCCGCTCGCCGGTGGCGGCCGGCGGCAGGTCGCCCAGCCCCATCGCAGAGACCTTGACCGGCATGTCAGGGCCCATGGGGCGCGGTTGCGCTGCCGCCATCTGAGGCGACAGCGGCGACAGGCGGCCGAACGCGCGGCCGACCGGGCTGAGCGCCGGCGCGCCCGCGGCCAAGACGATGGCGGTGGCCGTCGCCACGGTCTGCTGCGCGCCGCGTGTGCGAGACACAGGGCTCAGCAGCGCCATAGGCTCCAGCGCTTGGCCGGGGGGTGAGGGCGAGCCGTACAGCGGCACGTCAGGCAGATTGGTCAGCGTTAGCATGAGCTCCGCGTCGGCTTCCTCACATGGCGATACGGCGGCCGACGACAACATCGACGGCGACCCCCGCATCGGCGAGGTGCTCGGGCCGGCGGCGGCGGCGCGGTCGCGGTCGCTACCCGGCCACGGCGGTGCCAGTACCAGGTCTTCACCTTCGCCCGGCACCGCCGCCACAGGATGCTTGTCCACTGACGCCTCCGACTCGAAGCTCCGCCGCAGCGCTGCAACATTCCGCACCGGCGGCGCGGCGTGCAGCAACGGGGTCGCCTCATGTGGATGTGACGTGGGCCCTCCCGCTGCGCCTGCGCCTCCGCCACGGACAGGCTCCGTGGCGTCAATGTGCCTGGTTGCGTCCGTCTGCTGACTCACGCTCAGGCCGCTCTCTCGCTGCGCCGCGGCCTGCATCTGCAGCAGATCCGATGGCTGCGCCAGGCCGGCTACGCTGGCCAGCAGCGCGGCGCGGCTGCCGCGGCTGGGCTTGCGCGGCTTGAGCACAACATACGTCCGGTTGATGGCCGACTCCTTGACCACGGCCTGCAGCGACAGCTCCAGCGGCTGCCCGTCCGTGTGTCGGCCCTTGACCTGGCAGCGGCAAGGTGTGGCGGCAAGGCAACCCCAGGCAGCGGCGCGTGCAGGTCGGTCATACAGGGACACCGGCGGCGACGGCGGGCGTGGTTCGCGGCTGCCACGGCACGCCCCTAGGCCTCACCTCCGTCAGCACGCACGCGCGGAGAGAAGCCAACTTCACGCCTCAGCCGCCCACATACCCTGCCCTTTCCCTAGCCCTCGACCCTGCTCCTGCCCCGTCCCACGGCCCCAGCAGCCCCTGCGCCCCACCACTCGCAGCGCCCCGATCTTGCTGGACTCCTTCTCCGTGGTCTTGAGCCCGCCCCGCCGCGCCGTGCCCGGGTCCTGGAACAGCCCCGCCACGGAGCGGTCCGGCAGCTCAAGCACGCTGGCCAGCGGCTTGGACAACAGCGAGGGCGTGGGCACGCCGAACAGCAGGCCTGCGGAGGAGGAGGCGGCAGGTGCGCAAGCCGGCGCGTGAGGGTTGTGTGCGGGGTGCCGAATGATGTGGGCGCAAATGGTGCTGTGGTAGCTTGGCCGTGTCCCGGGGCCGCTGGGGCGGGGCCGGCGGCGGCGCGGCGGCGCTGCCACACACCTGCCGGCGCCAGCTCCTCGCCGTCCATAGCGGTGATGTTGCCCGAACCGTCCAGCTCCAGCACCGGAGTGAGCAGGTCCGCCCGCCACAGGCTGACGCGTATGACCACCACGCGCGCGTCGTCGGGAACCGACGGCGGCAGCTCCACGCTGTCGTCGTCACCGCCGGCAGGCGGCGCGGCGTCGGCGGCGGCGCCGGCGGGGCCGCAGCCGAAGGCCGGCGCCAACGACATACGCGACGTGCACGGAGCCGACAGGATGATGCCTGGCGCCGTGTTGCTGCGGGGCTGGCCGGCGGCGACGCCGCTGCCCTGATGGCCGCCGGTGACATGACCACCGGCGCTGAGGAAGCCGCTTTGGGAGCTGACCAGCAGCGGCAATAACGACGGGCGCAACAGAGTGTCCCTGCCGATATCGGCGTGGCTGGCGCTGCGGTCCAGCGGCCCGGCGGCGGCGGTGCGGCCGGTCTTAGAGATGAGCTGTGTGAGCAGGAGCGAGCTCGCCGCGTCATCCGTGAGCAACAGCTGCCCAACAGAGGGCCGCAACGGTACCTGCCCAGAAGAGGGCCGGTGTGGGCCGCCTCCGGTTGGCGCGGCGGCGGCGGCGCCACGGTTGACCTCCGCCACGGCAGCGTCGACGGCGGCGGTGACGCGCTCCGAGGCTTTGACATCGGGGCCGTCGCTGTCGCCGTCGTCGGCATGGGCACTGGCTGACCGGGCCGAGGCAGCGGCGCTGTCGTCGACAGGCCGCAGAGCGCCCTGCTCCTGCTGCTCACCCTGCCCCTGCGCCTGAGCCTGTTCCGAGACCTGGCTTGCCCGGCCCTGCGCCGACGAGCTCGGGGACTGGCTGCCCCCCAAGCGGAGTGGCGGCGACGGCAGCTTGAGGGCCTCCGGCGGCTGCTCGGGGTCAAACGGCGCGGGCGCCGGCGTCGTGGGCCGAGAGACCTGCGCCGCCGCCGCCACCGCAACCGCCGCCGCCGTCATCTCCCACACCTCCGCCGCGCTCTTGGAGACATCGACCTCCACCTCCGGCACCACGGCGAGCGGCGCTGCGGCGGAGCTGCCGCAGAGCCGCGACGCCGGGCGCGACCCTGGCAGCGACGCCGCCGCTGCGGCGTCGAGGCCACTGCCGGCCCGGCTGAGCGGCGTACTTCCAAGCAAGTCGGTTGAGCCTGCCGTGTCCATCATGATACTCGGAGCCAGCGCGATCGGGCTGACCGGCCGCAGCTCCGCGGTCGCCGCGCCGCCTGACGGCCGACCGGCCGGCGACGCCACCGGTCCACCCACGACGCAGCCGCTGCCCGCGCGCATGCTAGCGCGACGGCCGGCGGCGGTGCCGCCGGCGGCCCCTTCCATGGCAGCGCCGCTAACGACCAAGATACCGCCGTCGGGTCCCTCCATCGCGATCCAGCTGTTACGCCGCACCTTGGACGCCGACGCCCGGTGCAGCGCTCGCTGCCGCGGCCCGTCGGCGCCCGGCCGCGGCGGCGTCGCAACGGCCCCGCGGCCGTCGGCGAAGGCGTCGCGCAAGCGCAGCGCCGCCGCCGACGGCGCCCCAGGCGACGGCGCCGTGAGGCCGCTGAGCGACGACAGCCTTGCCGTGCTCCGGCTGAAGCCCAGCCCGCCCGGCCCCGGGCCCGCGCGGTCCATGCCCGAGGCCGTGGAGCTGCGCAAGGGCGGCCCCGAGGCCGTGCCCCTCGCGGCCTCGTGCGCTCCGAGCGGGCTCATGCCGAAGGGCGCCGACGAGCCGCCGGCGGCGCCGTGGAGAGGGGCGCTGGATGCGGCGGCAGCGGCGGGCGAGGGTGCGTCCGGGGCCTGGTCCCCCAGTGCGGTGGTGTCCAGCGACACCTCGATCTCCATGATGGCGGCGGTGGTGCGCTTCTGCAGCACCGCCTGCCGCATGGGCGCGCCCAGCGCCGCCAGCTCGGCCTCGTCCGATGGCACCGTGACGCCCACACGCCAGGAGGAGCCGCTGTGGTTCATGGACCTTCAGGGACGTGGCCAGGGCCGTTGGGGAGGGGCGGCGCAAGAGAGTGATGGGCGCGGTGGCTCAGGGCGTCTCGAGCAGCCCCGTGTCGTAGTGTTTGTGCCGTCGCACACCTTTCAGAGCCGTTGGGGCGTGGCGCGAGCCCACTTCCTCAGCCCTGTGCCTTCCCCTTGCCCTGCCCCCTGCCCCGCGCGCTCCTCACTTGCTGATGAGCATGCTCAGCAGGCCCGTGGCGCCCTGCTGCGCCTCCTCCTCGTCGTACGGCTCCTCGCCCGGCTCTGCCTGCGGTCGCAGCTGCGTGACCGCGTCCGCCAAGCTGCGGCCCAGCAGCTGCTGCGGCGAGAAGCCGTACAGCCAGGTGGGCGCGTCCTCCACCTCCGTCACCAGCCCGTCTGCGTCCACCGTCAGCACCATGCGCCGCTCCGACAGCGCCTCCTCACGGCTCGACACCGTGGCCTCCACCACGTGCCGCATCTCGCCTGTTGGGTGGAAGCGGCGGCGGCAGCGCGGGCCCGGCGGGCGCGTGAGGTCGGGGTCGAGGGCGGGGGCCCCACCGCATCCCCTGTCCTTCCTTCTCCGTCTCCATCCCTGCCCACCACCAACCCATCTCCGGGCCGGCGGCCGGGCCACCGCAACCCCTGTCCTTCCCCCTCCGCTCCTCGCTCCACCTTTCCCCTCCATGGTCCGGCCCATGCCCCCATGCCCCCAGCCCCCGGCCGCACCCGCGTCGTCGTTGCTGCTAACGGCCAGGCGGTAGTAGCCCTGCATGCGCAGGCTGTTGCCCAGCACCACGGTAATGCCGCTGCGGCAGCTACCGGGCGTGATGGAGCCGGCGGCGGAGGCGGCGGTGGGTCCCAGGCTGGAGAGGCCCTTGATCCAGGAGCTGTGCAGCGTGCTCCACGGCTGCGGCATCAAGTCGCCCAGCGGCTGCCGGTGCAGAGCGCTAGGGGAGGTGCCCAGCGCGCGCGCCAGCTCCGACGCGATGTACCTGCGTATTCGGGAGGAACGCGTGTGTTCAATTCCAAGGGAATCAGGAGTGTGACACGCACACGGCACTTCCGAGGGGGTGGTGACGCGTGGGTCGTGGGTAACAGGCAAGCAGGTATGCGTGTGTGGATGTGGAGGGGAGGATTGCGGCACGGGAGCCGGGGCCGGGGATGTGGTTGACCGAGAGGGTACCGCGCCTGGGCTGGGCCGGGCTGGGCTCTTCTAGCTGGACGTCGCGGTGCAGCGTGGGGGGCCCGCACCTGACGCGGCCGCTGGGGCCGGTGAGCGCCAGCAGGTGCGGCGGCGATGTGCGGCGCAGCGTGACCTCGATCATGCACTCGGTGCCGATGCCCAGGCGCTGCATGGTCACGCTGCACTCCACGGGCCGCGTGTACTTGTGCAGGAAGGACACCGACGACAGCACCTCGGGCCCGATGGAGGCGGCGGCGGCGGCGGCCGCGGCGGCGGCGGCCTGAGCCGCGGGCGTCATGGCGCCTGGGTGGCTGGTGCCGGCGGCGCTGGCGCCGAAGCCAAAGCCCAGGGTGAGTATGGAGCCGAGCGTGCCGAGGAAGGACTTGGGGTTGGTGGGCGCGGGGGCGCCCGAGGTGGAGGTTGGGGCGCCGGTGAGGTTGACGGAGCCGCTGCTGTTGGCGGAGGCGGCCCGCGCGGCCTTGGCCACGGCCACGGGGTCGAACTTGGGCAGCAGCCTGCGTCGCAGCACGTCGCGGCGCGGCGGACAGCAAGGGGCTGCGTTAGCGGAGGGCACCCGGCGACCGCAAGGGCCACGCGCTCGCAGCGCGCCCCAGCCGCAGTACGTCCCAGCCGCAGTACTCGACGCGGAGCGCCGCGGGGCGGCTGGCTGGCGGGCCCTGGGCGCGCTGCTTACGTGGTGAGCCCCTCTGCGTCCGTGACGAGGCTGGCGATGTCGCGGCCTAGGATGTCGGTCATCTCGTAGCCGCTCCACTCGCTGAAGGCCTGGTCGATGGCGGCCACCACCCCGTTGGTGAGCAGGTAGATGTGCGCCTCGGAGCCGTCCACGGCAATGGGCTGCGGGCGGCAGGACGGCAAGGGACAGCAGGCGTTGGCGGCAGCAGGCGGCACGCGATTGTGATATGTTTTTATGGTGCCATTCAGCCGTGGCCCCAGGGCGGCAGCCCGACCGAACGTCCATCTCAGTCAACAGCTCGCAGGGCTGTGGACGTCCAATGGTCACGGGAACCCGATGCCAGCCCTGGAGCGCACCTCGAGGACGCCCATGAACATGGAGTCTGGCGGGCCAGGGATCGGGGGGTGAGCGTTGGGAGTTTGGCAGGTGCAGTGGGGCGTTGGTCGGTGGGAGCGGCGGCGGCCCGGGCCGTCAGTCCCTGCCCTCTGCACATCCCTTCCAATCCTTGCCACGCCTTCCGCTTCCCTCAAGCTGCCCCGCCCACCGTCGCTCCCCACGCCTCGGACACGCGCCCCTCCCTGCCCTTCCTCCCTGCGCTGCCCTGCCCCCAAGCCGCCCAGCGCTCACCCTCCGTGGCGCCCGACACCTTGGACACGCTCAGCTTGACGGGCAGCACGTAGCGCGCCTTGTGGAGCGCCACCACGGTGTTGACGGAGCTGATGACGCGCTCGCGGCCGGTCTGGATGTACTGCCGGATGTAGCGGTTGTGGCGCTGCGAGAAGGGCGGCTGCGGAGGAGGGGCGGGAGAGGGCAGGAGCGACAGGGAAGGAGTAGGCGGTAGGATCAGCGGGCGATGAGCGTGGAGGGGGGTGCAGGGCGGGCAGAGTTTGCAGGGGAGCTCGCCCGTACTGCCGTACGTGCTTGCGTGCGTGCCGTATTGCGGCTCGCTCGTGCCGTACCGGCATGATGGAGTTGATGTTCTTGCCGTCCAGCTCGCCCTTGCCGTAGCCCAGCAGCGAGCAGGCGTTCTGGCAGAGGGAGAGGGACGGGGAGGTAACGAACGAGGACACCACAGGGGTAGGTCAGAGAGCTGCCACACCGCGATGACGCAGCCGCGGGCGAGCGCCCGGCAGGGCCGGGCCGCGGAGGCAGCCCGGCCGCCCCGCACACGCGCACCTTGTTTGCCATCTGGATGATGCCGGCGCTGTTGATGAGCAGCACGATGTTGACGCGCTCGTCTACGCGGTGTAGCAGGTGCGCGCCGCCGCCGCCCATGCCGCCCGCCGCCGCGCCCTCGCCCGCGCCCATGACCGCCATCGTGGCCTCGTCCTGCTGCTGCTGGTCCTGCAGCTTCTCCGCCTCGCTGCATGGCGATGCGGGGAGCGAGAGAGCCACGGGAGTGAGGGGAGAGCATCTCGCGAGTGAGCGGTCGGGCGTGGAGGGACGGGGCCGACTGGCGCGCGCTCATGCGCTAGCGCTAGCCCGACCGCGGGACAGTTGTTGCGTGCGCCACTCACGCGAAGTACTTGGCCGCCTTCCAGGGGTTGTTCTTGACTGCCTCAAGGAATTTGCCGTAGCCGCGCATCAGCTTGGGGCTGGACGGATAGCGCGCCAGGGCGGCCTTGTAGAACGACTCGGCCTGCGGGGCGGCAGGCGCGGGGCAGGCGCGGCAGCCGCAGACGAGGGGGATGAGGGCGCTGGCGCGCTCCGTGAGCGAAGGGACGTGGTCGAGGCTCGCGGCGGCGGCCTCCGTCGCCAGGAGCGACACAGGGGCTGCTCGGGGAGCTGGGCCAGCCCGCGGCCCGGCCCCAGGCGTACCACGCTGACGGAGGTCTCGATGCGGTGCAGGGCTTTGGCCAGTGAGGTGAAGGCCACGGTGTTGTGCAGCAGCAGCTGCGGGGGCGCGGGCAGGGGCGGGGCACGGAGGACCCGGAGTGTGGTGTTTGTGGCGCTGTGATGCCGCGAGGGGAGTGCGCAGGCACCCGGCAAGGCGCCAGAGCAATAGCAAGGCAGGTTGCAGCCCGCAACCCCAGGCCCCGACGGACGTTTTGAGTGCATTGAGGAGCAACTGGGGGCCGACAGTAGCCTGCAACGCCGCATGCACAGCGAAGCTGCAGGGCGCCGACAGCGCACCTGCCAGAAGTTGCGGATGGCGCCGGCTAGCAGAGGCACGGCAGACACATTGCGCTGGCAGTTGCGCACCTGCCAGAAGTTGCGGATGGCGACCAGGGAAGACCTGTGCGCGCGCATGACGCTTCTGCGGGCGGCAAGGAGGCGCCGCGAGCGAGCGAGCGAGCGAGCGAGCGCGTCAGCCGGCCTGCGCCGCTCCGCCGCCAGCACCTCGCTCGGCAGGATCGCCGTACATGCCGTACTGACCTGTGGTTGCGCTGGTACTCGACGTACGACACCAGGTCCACGCTGCTCTCGCCCGATTTGGCCGTCGTGGACCGCTGCATGTGCTCCTAGGGTGACACGGGTTGGGGTGAAGGACGACGACACGCAAAGCGAGTTTGTTGTGGAATAAGAATGAATGAGGATGCACCTGACTCTCCGACGCAAGACGAGTTTTGTGCAGGTGATTTTGGTTGCCGAGGCCCGGCAAGCCCGCGCCCAGCGCTCGCGAGCTGGCACGCAGCACCCAGGCCCGGACGCCCACCTGCTCGCGCGCAAAGATGGCAAAGCGCTCCATGAGATTGGGCGTGAACTTTTTGGCCGCCTGCAGCTGGCTGTAGCCGGTCTGGCCGTTCTCGGCGACGTCGATGAGGAAGTTGGCGTACGTGATGGCTGCGTCGGGGCCGCAAACACGAGCGGGAGTTCGGGCGCCAGTGCGCCTCAAACGCGCACGCTGCCCGGCAAAACCAGGCTGCAAGCAGCCACCGCCCCGCCTGCTGCAGCGCCCCTGCCCCAAAGGCACACCCCATCCCACCACAAGTACGCACCCATGAATGCGTCGCCCGGGAACAGCTGCATGCCGCCCTTGATCACGATCTCCGCCTCCTTGGCCGCCGCCCAGTCCAGCACCTCGTAGTGCTGGTCCGTCCATTTGCGGCACACGCGCGACACGATCTCCACCTGCCGGGCGGGCGAGCAGGCGCGGACGGTATGGCGGTGGGCGGCGCAGCAGCAGCAGCAGCACGTTGCGTCCCTTGCCAGAGCCACGCGACTGGCGCTTCAACCGCCCTCCGCCACCTCAAGCACCCACCACCACCGCGCGTGCCCACACGGCGCTGCGGCCCCACGCGCCGACCCTGTCGTCGCCGCTTCCCCGGTCCCCACACTCTGCGCCCACCTCCCGCGACTCCTTGAATTTGTAGATGCGCCGCGCCTTCTGCCCGGGCGGCGCCGTGCGGTAGCGCAGCAGCACAAAGCGCGACCAGCCCGACAGGCGTATGAAAGAGGCGGCGAAGAGCACCACCGCGACGGGGCCCATGATCGCAAACGTGACGGTGGTGGCGCGCTCCCGGAAGTTGTCGTCGGCCTGTGTGGTTGCGGGGCAAGGGGGCCGGGCGCGGCTCGGGTTCGTGCCGGGCTGGGCCGCAGAGTCCCAGCTGCACGACGGCAGGGGCAGAGACGCTGTTGTGTTGGGGGACGTGCAGGGTGCGAGTGAGCAGGGACAGGGATAGGGCGTGTGCGGGCGGGTACGGCAACTCACATCCCGGTTGAAGGCCAGTGCGACGGCGCCGATGCTGATGGACGCAATCGTGCCGTACAGCCCAACACGCAGATGGTTGATCCAACTGAACAGATGCGGTTGCTGCGGTTGGGAGTCGGGGAGGGGAAGGGGTGCAGCCACGGCAGCCAGTCGATGCGTGGGTAGCGGCAGTCGACCTAGCTGGCAGCGCAGCGGCGCCGGCAGCCGTGCGGCACTCGCGAGGCGCTGCTCGCTTGCGGCCTGCTGCCGCATGGCGCGAGAGGCGCGCAAGGGAATTCAGCGGCGGCTCACCCATTTGAGGTACATCCAAGTTAGGTAGAACGAGAAGGCCAGCTGGAACAAGTTTTGCACCTGCGAGGCCATCAAACAAGCACAGCGCTGAGAAAGAGCCGCCGGCGCCCACGTCTCATCACGCCCACTCTCGCCCCTTGCCCTTTCCGCTCTCCTGACTCTCTCCCCTATCTGCCAGGCCACGTCGGCCGCCGCCCTCGCCCCAACGCTGCACAGCCGCAACCGTAGCCCGCCCACCCCGCCCCTGCTCCCTGGGGTTCACCTTGCGCCAGCCGACCGCGTATGTAAAGACTGTCATGAGGAACTTGACCCAGAACGCCCGCACCTCCACGGCGCTGTTGGCGGTGGCGTACAAGTTGCGCGTGAGCGGGTTCAGCTCAAAGTCCTGCGCAGAGGAGGCGGAGGGAGCCGGGGCTCGAGGACCGTGACGCGCGAGGAGGTGCACGGCAGTGGGGAGGTGGCGCCTAGCCTCCCGTGCTGCACCGCCTCCACCCCCTCTCAGCGCGTCCCGCGCCTTGCGCCTCCGCTCCCCACACGCAACACGGCACACAAACCCTGGCTTCCCACTCCCCTCCGCTTGCCCGCAGCGGCCCTGCGCAGCCCCGCCGTGCCGCACCCACCGCCATGAGGTTCAGCGACGCCATGGCCAGGTACAGCAGCAGCGCCAGGCCGGCGGCCGACATGTGCAGCATGTGGGGCATGCTGGTGCACGCTGGGGCCGAGGGAGGCAGGGAGGGGTGGGGCAGGGACAGGGAGGTGGCAAGGGAGGAACGACGCCCGGGGCAGGCGAGCCGACTCCTTGCCCGTCGGAAGAGGGCGCGCCGCCGGCTGCCCGCCGGGGCCGGCTGCCCGAGCCGCAGGTCCGCAGCTGCGCGGTCCGCCCGTCCGCTGCACCGACAGCGCCGACGGGAGCGCGAGCGCTCGCTCTGCGCGCCTCTCACCCACGGACGGGAAGATGGCGAGGTTGTTGCGGTGCTCGCTGCCATAGCCCAGCCAGCGGCCTGCAGGGCGCGGCCCGACACGGCACGAAGGGGCGCGGCGTTCAGACTCCACGGCCAGCGCCTTCTGACAGCCCACGAGGGGTGCTGGGGACGCGCCGGACCGCCGCGGCCCCGCAGCTGAGTCCGCTAGCATGCAAAGCAGGTGGTCGCCACAAGGCCCCGCACGCCCGCAGCCCTGGGCCCTGGGTGCCCGGCCTCGACGGTGGGTGTGGCTGGGCCGGCTCACAGTCGAAGGGCAGCTGCAGAAGTGTGAGGGTGGCGACGTCCAGGACGTGGAAAAAGATGTTGGCGTACACCCGGAGCAGCTTGATGGGCCTGCGGGGGGCCGTGGCAGAGGGGAGAGGCGCTGGTGTCGCGGGCCGCCAGGGAGGGGCGGGGTGGGGCCGGTGCCGACTGTGGCAGCCTGCCACTGGCATGGGACAGGAGGTTGCGGGGAGGAGGTGATGCTAACGCGGCCGGAGAGCCCGCTCCGCCAAGCAAGGCCGCGCGTCGTGCCGGCCGGTACGCCTCGAGCCCGCAGTTCCTGGTCGCGGCACCCCTCTGTTGCAGCCCCGACGCCCCCCCCCGGGCCGCGTTTCCGCGTCGCTGCTAGCCGACCGTGCGGCGCGGACGGTGGCGGTGCGGTTGTCGTACCATACGAAGGGGAAGCTGCGGTTCTGGAAGCACCACGCCACCCAGGCCGACAGCGCCAGCGCCACCCCCAGCAACCCCATCATGATGTACAGAGCCACCAGGAAGATGGTGTAGCCCTGCGTGCAGGGTGGCAGAGGGCGGGCCGCAGCTCCCATAGGCGGCGTGTCAAGATTTATCGCATCTATCAGATATCCCATCCGGCGCCACGGGGCAGATGATGTAGCCCTACGCGCCAGGAAGGAAGGTTTGCTTTGCGAGTGACAAACCCGACAAAGTCATGGCTCCGAGCCGCGACCTTGGGCCCAACGCTCGGTGGTAGGCGCATCAAGGCACCAAGAAGCAGCGGTGCCGGCAGAGGCGGGGGAGGCCGCGACACGGGCACCCACGCTCCAAGCTGGGCGGCTCTCTGCACCCGGCCGCTGCTTGCCCCACATGCCCTCTGCGGCACCGACGGGCCGGGCTCACCCGCGGCCGCAGGAAGTCCTCGAACTGCAGCATTCGCAGGATCTTCCACAGCCTGCGGGCGGCGAGGTGCGGCACCATGGCGTGACGGCGGGCTGAGGCCACGCTGGCGGTGCTCGGTGGCGACGCCGTCGCCGGCCGCGGAACGGGCATGCTGGCCGCCTGGCCCGCTACGCCCCGGCGATGACGAGCCCGGCGGCGCTGCAAAGGCCGCCATACCCCTCCCAGGCGGCCACGCAACGACTGCTGCTAGCCGCCGGGTGCCTCGGGTTGTCGCGGAACCGCGTGTTGCGGTCACTGGCCTCTGTCCCGGCAGGCCGGCAGGCAGCCTCGGGGTGCTCAGGCCCCCCGACGCTGGCTGGTGCGTCCCATGCTGGCGTGCTGTTGGCTGGCGCGTCGCGTGCTGCTGCGCCAAGCAGTTCCGCGCAAAACCTGCAGCGCCCCAGGTGCCACCAGGCGCGGGCGTGGCCGGTGCCAGCCCCTGGCGCACCAGAAATTTTGGTTAATGACCCATCCGTCGGACGGCTTGAAGACCACTGGGGTGCCACGGGAACACCGGCAAGCAAGAGGGCACGCGGTGAGTCAGGGCTGGGGCGGCCTGCGTCCCAGCGTGGCCCAGCGGCGGCTGCATGGCACAGCCACGCCGCTGGAATCCAAAGCCACCCCATTACGCGGCTGCGATTTATGAGCGGCCCCTGGCGCACCCGTGAAGAGCTGCAGGAAATCGAGGGCCAGCCTGCGAGCAGGGGGAGATGGGCGTCGACGGCGCCTTGGCGGCGGCGGCGGCGCTGGGCTTCGTGGTGTGTGGAGCTGTGCAAGATAGCGGGGGAGGCTCGACAGACCGGGAGTCAGAACGTTCGCGGGGCGGGCACTGACTGCCCGGTGCCGGGCCCGCTCGGCTGCGAGGGCGCGCCTGCCCCGACCCGGCACGCACTTGATGGCCACCCAACGATAGCCGGTGTTGTAGCGCTCCTTGACGATCGTGAATAGGACGCCGAAGACGCCCACCACCAAGCCCTGGCCCAGGGGAGAGAGGGGAATTAAAGATGAGCAAGGGGCCACTGCGGGAGCACGAGTGTCAGCCAGCAGGTCAGCGGGTAGGACCGGCGGGGGCCCCGCGTGTCACTGCCAAAACGGAGCACTGTAGCAAGTGCACAAAGTATTACCCACCTCGCCAATCTCCAGCAGCTCATTTGACGGCACGTCGTCGAGCCTGCGTAGTGCAGCATGCTCGGCCTTAACTTTGTCGTGTGAAATCTGGAATCGTTTGTGTGTAGCTTATGCGTAATAACAAGCAAGGGGCGGCATCTGCAGGCTGCTTAATCAGCGTCCGCTGCTTTGGCGACTCTTGGTTCGCTGCAAGCCGCACCTGCTGACTACCGACGCAGCAGATGGTACTGAGCTGAAGCTGCTCACGGAGTGCGCGCCTCCGCGAGAGCCCGGCATGCTGATACCTTAAACCTCCAGCTTTAGCTCCTGCTCCAGACCTCCTCTGTTATCAGCCTGAGCTCCATTGGATTCAGCTATTGCAACGCAAGGCGTCGCAAGCGCAGGCGCAAAAAGGGCTTGCGCAAAAGCTGTGCCATGGTCACTTGTGTTGGCAGGTGAGTCCAGTGCAGTGAAATATCGCAGTTATCGTAAGGAAACAGCAGCGCGCTATGCATCGTCTAACATTCGCAACGCGGCGTCGGACGGCCGTACGGCGCGGCGTCGTTGTGTATGTCACCACCTTGCCAACCTCGCAACCCGGCACGCGGACAGCTGTTGGTGACTGCAGGCCTCACGTTATACATAAAGGTTCCGTTGAAGGCGTAGAGACTCCCTTTGATTCGACGGTACTCGGTTCC
Source organism: Chlamydomonas sphaeroides (assembly GCA_001662425.1). Taxonomy (NCBI): domain Eukaryota; kingdom Viridiplantae; phylum Chlorophyta; class Chlorophyceae; order Chlamydomonadales; family Chlamydomonadaceae; genus Chlamydomonas; species Chlamydomonas sphaeroides. The sequence goes on along the minus strand of BDDC01000094.1, from coordinate 94,352 downwards.
CCCTTTTCCATGACGCGCACAGGCAACAATAACTATATGAGCTTCTGTGATGCGAGGTCCGCGGGGCGGGCTCGCACTGCATGGGTTGGACGTAGCGTTGGAGGTTGGACAACATTGGAGCATCAACGGGTTGCGGATGTCGCTGTCCCCGGGACAGCTTCACCACCCAGTGTTTGCACGTCGCTGACGGCTAGTGTTGCAAGCAGGTTAGAGTCGAACCGCCGTGACCCTTCGTCTGACATACCAGCCGGCTAACTAATTTCGAGCACAGTCTGCCCAGTGCATACGCGGCGTTGATGCCGTCGACACATCCTTACAGCCACAGTAGCCGAAAGCGGCTCTCACAAGACTGCGAAGCCATGCCGCGCACCAGCCCTCACCAGCTCCTCAAGCACCGCAGGTCGTGGCCGCTCACACAAGGAGGCCTCCTGGCTCTCATCACAACACACGCACAGCCTCGGCCCTTCGCACTTCCCCCTGTCGGTCCCCCTTCGTGGTTACCCCATGCTGTCATGCACCCACCAGACGCCTCATCTCTCCAGCCGCCCCACACCCACACTCCCACACACGTGTCGCCGCTCAGGCCTTGCTCGTGAGCAGCGGTTCCTTCTCCACGTCCGCGGGCGGCTGCTTGGTCGACACGCTCGGCCGCGAGGCCTGCAGAGGGGCGCGCGGTAATGCCACGGGTTGCGGCGACAATCAGAGCAGGGCCTGACTGTCAATGAGCGCTGTGGGCTTCCACGCGCCCATCACTTGTCCACCCACTCGCCAGGCCGTGCCTGCCCGCCCCTCGCCCTGCCCACCTGCATCTTCTGATAGTTATACCAGCACACGCCCACGAAGGCCACGCTGTAGCCGCCCAGCTGCAGCGGGGCCACGGGCGACCTGCGGCACGGCGCAGCGGGGCAGGCAAGCAGGTTCTGCCGCACAGGTCAGAGCCTGGCTGGCGAAGCGGTCCGCGGCACGGCCGGCCGCGCAGTGCTCTGGCAGCAGGCGTCGTCGCCGCATTCGCGCACGGCTGCCGTCGCCCCAGGATTGCTGGAAAGTGCGCAGCCGCCGCTTTCGCAGCACTTCGCTTTGGTGAGACCGAGGAGCGAGCGATGCAGGCAGCATAAGCTGTCACGGGGTCAGCGAGTGGGAGGCGCGACCGGGCCAGCCCCACACCCACTTGTACAGGACGACGGACAGGAAGATGAGCAGCCAGTCCTTGATGACCCCCGCCACGTTCATGGTCAGCGCGCTGCTGCGGCCGATGAGCAGGAACACCGACATGTTGAGCGCTGCGGCGGGGAGGAGCGGGGAAGGGACAGGGATCGACAGGAAAGGACAGGCAAGGAGGGAACAAGAGTGATGGGCAAACGGCATGGGGCTGCGACGGGGGCGGCCGAGTGCGGGTTGCAGATGAGGTGCGAGACAGGGATGGTGGGCCGGAATGCAGGCGCGGAGCACGTTCTTGGGGACCTGGCAATAGGGATTAGAAGGAGATTCGCTGTCGAAGTTGAGCCAGCGGGGGCTACGGAAGTTGTGGGCGGCGGCAGAGCCCCAGCTGCAAGGTATGACGTGGCGCCGTGTGTCACCAAGCCCCTCGCAACCGCCACTCCGGCACCCACCGAAGGCGGTGGCGGCGCTCAGCAGCAGCCAGCCGACGGGCACAGTGAGTGCGGCGCTGGCATGCAGCATCTTGGGAAGCTCAATGAAGGAGAAGGGCAGGAGCAGGAAGCAGAAGCAGGCGGGCGAGATGTAGTAGAGCGTGGTCACCGGGTTCAGCTTGATGCCACGGGACTGCGCAGGAGGGCGGCGGGCGGTGTGTCCATTTTAGGCAACAGAGGAGTAACACCCCGGACGTATGTGCGTGTGGGATGCCGGCAGGGTTAGCCGTCGTGCGGTCTCGTGATGCAGCGTAAGAGAGCCAAAGGCGCGTTGGAAAACCGCTACAGAGACGGTTTGCCAGCGCCTTGCACTAATCGCGGTTCCGGTAGAGCAGCAGGCAGCGGCACCTCAGCAGCGACGGCTTTTGGGGCGGGCGGCTGCAGAACGGCGCGGCGCGGGGTGCGGGGTTGGACGGCTGCGGCGCAGGGCGGCGCGGCTTGTGGCTCGCCTGCAGCAGGATCTGGATGAGCGACAGGCGGAAGGACTCGGCGATGATAGAGCCGCCCTGGAACAGCACGCCGATCAGGTTGAACGCCAGTTCGCCGTAGCTGGCGGTGGCCACGCCCACGGCGATGACAACCATGTTGAGCGCAAAGAGGGGCGCGTACTTCTCGGTGCCCAGCAGACAGCCCACTGTGAAGACGGTCACGGGCATGGTGGCCTGAGGGGTAAGGGGCCGGGCGGAGCAAAGTAGCGGGCCGGGGTACGTGTCAACGTGTGCGGTGCCCAGCAGGGAGCCCACGGAGAGGACGGTCAGGGCACGGTGGCCTGCGGGGGGCGGGCGGAGTGGCGGAGGAATGGGAGGAGGAGGAGGAGGTTGGGAGAGGGTTGGGTACATGTGAGGTGCCCTGCAGCACGCGACAGGCGTGGACGCCCCGTAGGGCAGGATCAGGCAGGGCCCGCCAGGACCAGGGCCCCGGGCCAGGCGCGTCGCGGCCAGGGGCAGGTGCGGCAGCCGCACGGCGATGCGCGCTCATCCAATGAACGACAAGGGGGGGTACAGCTACGCGGCGCCGGCTTTGGCGCTGCTAAGATACCTATGTCGGCGGATATGGGGACACATGCGCTGCGATGCTCGCCTTGAGCATCTGGATGAATGCCACGGACAGGTACAGGTAGGCTGCGTTGCCGAGCCACAGCGTGCCGGAGAAGAGCGCCGCGATGGGAACGACGTTCCTGCAGGGGCCACAGCAAGCCACGCCACGCCGCGTCATGGTGGGAGCAGCAGGGCGCTGCGACCGTCATGGCGGCCGAGGCGGCCGGCGGAGGTGGTGGCCAGGAACGCCTAGGACCAGCCCCGGCGTCCCCTGGCGTCCTTGGCCTTGCGCTAGCCGGTTCGGAGCTGCGTACGGGTGCTGAGCCCGACATGTGATGGGGAGGGCGCCGTGGAGTGCCGTCGAGCCAGCGGTGACGGGCAGCATGAGGGGTACAGAGCGCCAGACAGGAGTGGTATTAGGGACGTAGTGGTACGCACTTGAAGTAGGTTGTTGTGTCCATCTGGATGGGCGCAACGATGCCCGTCTTGATGAGGGCGAACGCAAGGGCCTGCGCAAGGGCACAGTCTGCGGGGCTGAGCTGCGGGGCCGCGGAGCGAGCTGAGGCCTAGAGCTGCCGGCTCCCAGCTGTGCAGGGAGCCTCACAGGTGCGGTGGAGGGCGATGCTTACCGAGCAGAAGCCCATGTGGATGAGCGTGAGGGCGATGGGGAAGGGGAAGCCGCCGAACACCAGCAGCCACTTGTTGAGCATGATCACCAGCGCGGACAGGAAGATCCATAGGAAGATGTAGCTGGCAGCGTGGGGGCACGGCGGCGGCGTTCGTTTTTTTGGTTGAGGAACAATTGTAGCCAGAAGTGAAGATGTGAGTGACGGCCCCGGCCCCCAGCACAGCAGCGAACCCCACGCCAGCCCCGGCGCCTCATGGGGGACTTGCTAGCGCGCTTCGTGCTGGTGTTAGCAGCTCGGGGTCTGCGCTACGGGGTGCCAACGCTCCACGGTCCACGCGGGGTAATCAAAGGCGCCGTGAATGAGGCGTGTCGGGTCCTGCACCCGGGGTGCTTGCACCTGCAGTGCACCGAGATGCATCTCCTACCCGTACGTAATCGTAGCTTGAATCCAAAAGTCCCGCTGGGCATCTTCCTTGCTGTCCTCGTCGCAGTGGGGAGGCGCTCCCGCCACTGGGGCTCCCTTGTCGCCATCTGCTACGCCTCGACGGCCGACAGGGCCTGTCCCGCTCATAGTTGTATGTGCGTTGATCGGGAGTCAATAGGTGTGCCTTGTGAAGGGTCTAGCGCAAATGCGAAAAAACACCGGACGTTAATTTCTACTGAAAGGTGTCGCCCAGCGACAGTATGAAGCGACTGTTTCGTGGCATGTGCTGAGTACGTTTTATGGCGATACAAGACGACACCGCCGAGTACGAAACAGGCGGCAAGCACACGTACCCACCCGTTTACCCCTTCCTCGCCGCGGACCTTGCCGCGACCTGCATGCACCTATTCTCTGCTCGTTGGGGCCCGGCCCCGCGCGCCCCGCGCATATTTCGCCGTGGTCAACTCCAATGCCGTCGAGGACGCAGCGATGGGCCGGGCGGCGGAGGCGGAGGGGGTGGTAGCGGCCGCCGCAAGCGTCCGCGACACAGCGGCAGCAGCGGCGGCGTGTGTTGAGATGTGCATTCCTGCCGTTTCAGGCAGATCGGGCGGCTAGGTCCGGCCCGTGGGGCGAGGGCACGGATGTCGGTGTGCCCGAGACCCCTTTAATACCCCGGCGACATCCGCATAATGACCGACGGTGTTCGTCTGGTCAGGGCGTGGGTCAGGGTGGCCTCTTTTGGGGGCGAGCCATGCACATGGTTGGGCTGGGATGTCATGGCCCCGCGCAAGTTGCAGCCAACGGACCCCCTAAACATGGTTGGCTGGATAACGCGCTGTTACGCGCTCAGGTTACAGATATTCCTACTTTAACTTCGTTCTAGCTTATCATACCCATGCGCAGCTGGGGAGGTTTACCCCCTCACGCCCCTGCTGCCCCCTGCTGTCAAGAAGGGCTCATCATGGCTACTTGTCGCATTGGTCTCGTCGCCTGTGGCATTGGTTCTGACACCCAATACTAGGCATGATGGACCTTCAAGCTACCTGTCTGACACGAATCCCTCAAGGCCGCACCCCGCCACTGATCTCAATATCACGCCATGCACGGTCTTGAACTCATTATGACGCCATCCTTAGCTGGGTGAGCAGCGAACCAAGGATGCCTGCCACCCCCTTCCGCATGCATACCTCTCACTTCGGCACCCCAATGCGACCGGTTGTCCGTGTATGAGGGGCCCGTAGTCAAGCGGCAGACAGCTCTCTACGTGTCTGCGCCTCGTTACAGTATCTGTTATCAACGTTTGACTGCTGGCAAGCGCTCGTGCCGATGTCTTACCAAGCCCGCGCTGCCCATCTCCACGCGCCGAGCCGGTCTACGAAACACGCGGCGCTCATTCGGCTGTCCCGTGCATGCACCACACCTCACGCCGGGCGGCCCCACAGGTCACAGTGCTCAGTGCTTCCAACACAGTTCTTGCGCGTCCCGGGCACCAGCGCACGCACGTCCGCAGCGGCCCACATGGACCCAGCACCCCAGCAGTCCAACCTGATGCATCGGCTCTCTTCACAACCGTCCCCTCCGCCTCTACGACCCCATTCCCTCCTTTCCTCTCCTCACCTTCCCTCTCCCCTCCCTCTCCCCTCTTCCCCCCGCCCCCCTCCCCCTCACACGGCGCTCAGCTCGAACCACTGCCGCAGCAGGTCCGCCAGCGTGGCGGGCAGCGCGGCAATGTCGCGCAGCACGATATAGTAGGGGAAGGGGAAGCTGTCCAGGTACTTCGTGAACACGGGCTTGCCTCCCGCAAAGCTGACCGACTGCATGTCCAGCAGGCTGTGCTGCGGCTCGGGCGAGTCCAGCACAATGAACGCCAGGCACACGCCGCGCTTGGCGGCCGCCTCGCGCACCGCCGCGTGCAGCGACTCCTTCTCGTGGAAGCGGCCGTCGGCCAGGATGAGCACCAGCTGAGCCAGGTCCTGCGTGCCTGCGGGGTGGCATTGGGAAGGGAGGGCAGGGGAGGGAGCAGGACAGAGGGTGAGACGAGACGGAGAAGCGCGAGGGTAGGCCGGGCCCCGAGGACGCCGCACGCACTTGCAGCGTAAGTCGCCGTGGTGCCAGGTTGGTGGTGGCGACGGAGGGAGCAAGGGAGCAGCTGGCTGACAGGAGGCCAGGGGGGGGGGCAGCAAGCCACAGCCGTGTGCTCTCACCCGCTCCGATGCCGCCGGCTCCGCTGCTGTGTCGCGCCGAGTCCAGCATGTGGTCCAGGCTGCTGAGCAGCTGCAGCATGGGCCGGTCCGCGATGGTGTTGTCTTGCCGGAACGTCAGCCGCGCAGCCAGCGAGGGCCCCACGCTGTCCGCAAAGGGCGCCTCCAGCGGATGCAGCGGCACCACGCCCTCGCCGCCGCCGAACTTGAGCACGCCCACCTGCCCCACCTCCAGCCTGCGGACCAGGGGTGAGAGGAGCGGATGGGAAGGCGCGAGCGCTGCTCAGCCTCCCGGCCCTGGCTTCGCGTACAGGGCAACATGGCAGCCGCCGCCAGTTGTCCGGCACCATTCCTGGCCAAGCCGCTGCCGTCCCTCACCGCGCCATCCCGCTGCCTACCCCAATGCCCACCAACCTGCTCATGGCCTTGCAGATGAGCGCCAGCGCCTCCATCGCAAAGCCGCCGCAGCCGTTCTCCGCCATGGACCGAGAGTCGTCGCACGCCAGCAGCACCTGGTAGCGCCGCTTGTCGGGCCGCGAGCGGCGCAGCCAGATCTTGTCGCGGCGAAAGTGGGAAGCGATGTAGCCAATGACCTTCTTCATGTTGATGCGCTTGCCTGCGGGAAGGCGCGGCGGCGGGGGTCGGATGAGGCGCAGTCACAGGCGCAGGTGCACACTTGCCGGCAGCCCGGCCCCGGCCGCCCAGCCCCCAGCCCCACGCCCCAAACCCCCGACACGCCCGCCAGCTGCCTCACCCGTCCGGTAGTCGCCCGCCAGCTTGCTCGCCAGCGTGGGCTCCAGGATGAGCCGCAGCTGCTCCGTCAGCTCGCCCGCCAGGCCCGACACCAGCGCCTCGCAGCGCTGCCACACCTCGCCCCCGTAGCCCAGGTCGCAGTCCGCGGCGGCGGCGGCCGCGCCCCGCAGCCGCTCGTCCAGCTGCTGCCGCAGCTCCGCCACCTGATCCGGGCTCAGGCCGCGCGGCAGCAGCGCCAGCGGCTCGGCGGCGTCGCCGGCCTCGAGCTGCGGCTCCGTCAGGGTGGCGTTGGCGAGGCGAGCCACAACGCGGCTGGGCTCGGCGTCGTCGTCGTCGCCCTCCGCGCCGCCCTCCTCGGCCTGAGGGGCCGCGGCGCGAGGTATTTGGGATGGCGGGCGTCAGGTGTGGCCCCGGGGAGCGACCGCCCCTGCACACTATCGCTCCAGGGCGAATCCCACGGGACCCATGCGAGCTGCGACAGCCCCACAGCAGGCCGCAGCCGCCTCACCTCGGGCTTGGCTAGCAGCTCATCGGCGGTGGGCCGCTTCTCGGGCTCCTCCTCGCCCTGCTCCTCGCCCTCGCCCTCGGTCGCCACCTTGGCCTTCTGCTGCTTGCCGCCCCAGTTGCGCGGCAGCGGGCCGCTCACCGCCGCCGCAGCGCGCTGCTGACCGCCGTCCTCGCCCTCGCCCTGCTCGCCCTGCTCCGGCGCGTCCTCCTCCATAGCTACGGGGCCGTCCTCCTCGCCCTCCTGCGACCCCACACGCAAGCAAGATACACCAGCGCAACGGAGGTCAGCGGCAGCCCACCCAAGTCCCGGGTGCCTTCACGTGCTGTCATGCAGTCCCCCACCCACCAGTAGCTACCCTACATCCGCCAGAGCCCCCAGCCCTCACCGGCGCCTTCTGCTGCTCCTCCCTCCGCTGCTGCATGGCTCCCTGCTCGTCCAGCTGCTGCGCCTGCTGCGCCGCCTGCTCTTCCGTGGCGGGCGCCAGCGCCTGCGTGTCGCCGGCCCGGGACCGCTCCTCCGCGCCCAGGAACTGGAAGTCAGCGCCAGCGGGGGGCTCGCCGCCGTCGTCCTCAGCCTCACCCATGCCGGCCTCGTCATCAGCTGAGGGGGCACGGTCAGACACCCCGGGGGACACGGCCCGGGTTCACCACAGGGGCCAGCGGCACAAGGAGCCACTGCCACACAGCAACCCGCCCCCGGTATACGCTGCCCTGTCGGCCAAGCCCTTGACCGCGCGCGCCCTCGCTCACCCTGCGGCGGCGCCGCCTCGTGCTGCACAGCTAGGTTGGCGCGCCACCGCTCCAGCGCATCGCCCAGGTTGCGGAGCGGGTTGGGCTCCTGCTGCGCGCCCTGCTGCCGCCGGCGCTCCTGCTCCGCCTGCTGCTGCGCCGCCGACCCGGGGTCGCGGTCGCCGCCCGTCAGCGGCGCGGGTGCACCCGCCTGCGCCGCTGAGGCCCGGCCCGCGTCGGCGCGTCGCGCGTCCGGCGCGGCATCGGGCGCCCGCGAGGCATCGTCGTCGTCTTGCTCGGCCTGAGCCGTGGCTCCCTCCTGCCGCGCCGCGTCCTCGTCCTCCATGGGCTGAGGCTGCGCCTCCTCCGGCGCGCCGTGCGCGGCCGCCGACCGGTCGCGCTGCGCCTGCGTGCGAGCACCCGAGGGCATGCCGCGCGGCCCGGCCTGCGGCTGCTGCTGCTGCTGGCCCTGCTGCTTGTCCTGCTCCTCCTCGCCCCCTGGCTGCGGCTGCTCGGCCTCCGGCGCGGGCTGCTCCTCGACCGGCGCCCCGTCCACGGCCATGGGCTCCGGCTGCGGCTGCTCCTCCTCGCCCTCGCCGGCGCCGCCCTCGGGCTGCGGCAGCTGCTCGCCGATGCCGCCTGCTGGTGGGAAGCGGCGTCAGGGGACGGGGCATGTAGACAACACGCAGCCATCAGGTATGGCACGCAAGCCTTCCTCCGTGACGCCTCCTCCCCATCTGCCCCCTCGCTCGCTCCCTCCCACCTGGCCCCTCGTCCTCGGGCTGGTCGGCCATGTCCATGTCGCCATCGCCGCCGTCGCCGCCGGGCTTGTCCTCGCCCTCCTCGCCCGCCTCCTCACCGCCGTCCTGTTGGGCAAAAGTCATGACCAGGAGAGACAGCGTGTCAGCAGCCGCACCCCGCCACACGTGCACACGCAACCCTGGCTAGCCCGCTGCCGCCCCTCCGACCCGCACTGCCGCCGCCCCACCTCCTCGCCGCCCGCCTTCTGCTCCTCCTTCGTGGCGGCGCCCTCCTCGGGCTCCTTGCCCTCCTCCTCCTTGCCGCCCTCCTCCTTGCCGCCCGCCTCCTCGCCGCCCGCCTCGGGCTGCTTCTCCTCCTCGCCGGGGCCCTCCTCCTCGCCCTCGCCCTCGCCACCGTCCAGGTTCATGTCCTCGGGCAGCTCCAGCTCCTGCTCGGGGGCCTGCGCAGGGGCCGCGGCGGTACACAGACACGAACACACCAGTCGGCTCAGCCCCCATACGGCACAGGTCGCGGCCATTCTCGCGGCTCTCAAGTACCCGGCGCTGCGGCCCCACCTGCGGCGCCGCGTGGTGGCGGTCCTCGTACTTGTCGTCCGTGTCGTCATTGATGGGCCCCTCCTCGGGCTCCTCCTCGCTGCCCTCTGCCTGCCCATCGTCGCCCGCCTGCAAGGTGCAGCCAGCCAGGCCACATGACCCCGGTTGAGGAGCGACTCGCAGTGCGACTTCTGCTGCTGCCTCTGCTGCTGCGCCTCGGCCGCTCCCCTGGCCGCCGCCCTGCCCTAACCCTGCTGCACCTGGTCCTGCTTCTTGGCCTGCTCCTTCTTGGGCGGTTGCTTGGAGGGGCCGTCCTGCTGCTCCTCCTCCTGGCCCGCAGCGTACTCCAGGTCGGTCTTGTCTTCCACCTGGCAGTTGCACGGGGCAGGGGTCGGGCAGGAGGGTACGGGTTGGATGGCACGGCTTGGCTCCCTCGGACGGCAGCCGGCGGCCGGGGTGGGCGTGTCCCTCCTGGCAGCGGCGCTGCGGCCCCTGCCCCCACCTGGATGGGCGCGTTCTTCTCGTACTTCTCCTCCTTCTTGTTCTTGCCCTGCTCGTCGCCGCCCTCCTGGTCCTCGTCGTTCCACAGCTTCTCATCCACCACCTGACACCACACACGGGCGCAGGCGGCAGCCAGGCGAAATGAGGCTCGGCAGGGTCCGGCTGCAGCGGCCGGCTGCTGCGCCTCCCACTGCCACACACAGGCCGTCCCAGCCCACTGCCGGCCCCAATCACCCCAAATCCCCAGCCGCTCGTCCAGCCCTTGCAGCCCCCGCACCTCCTCGTCGTCGCCCACTTCGCCCATCTGCTGCTCGATGCGGTCCTCGTCGCCCTCCTCATCCTCGCTGTCGCGGTTGCGGTCGCGCTCGTCGGTGGGCATATCGTGCAGCGCGCCCTCAAAGTCGTCGTCCATCTCGATGCCCTTGCCCTCGTCCTCCTCGGGCCCGTGCTTTTCCTGCGGCTCCTCCGGCTCCGGCTGCTGCCCGCGCTGCTGCGCCCCCAGCAGCTGGTCCTGGTTGTCCAGCTGGTCGCTGATGTCCTTGGCGCCACTGCCCTCGCCCAGGCCCGTGCCCTCGGCCTCCTTGAACTCGCCGGGTCCGTCGCCGCCTGCGTAAGGGCATGGCAGGGCGCGGGGTGCCGTGGCACGGAGGCGCCAGGGCTGGTGGTTCGACGAGTGCGTTGGGGCGTTGTGGTTAGTAGCAGGTGCGTGGATGTGAATGTGTGTGGGTGAGAGGGGTGCGCTGCTCACCCTCGACCTCCTTGGTCTCCTCCGGCACGCAGTAACCTTCCTCCACCAGCGTCGCCAGCACAGCCGTGCACACGTACGACAGCTTTGCCGTGCTGCGGTGCAGCGCCAGCAGCCGCAGCGAGCGCAGCCGCAGCGCCTCCGCCGCCAGAGCCAGCATCGGCGACACGCCGCGCAGCAGCGTCGCCACCTGCTGCCGCGCCGCCGCCGACGGCGCCGCCGCCGAGAGGCGCAGCAGCGCGGCGGCCACGGCCGCCAGCTCGCGGGCCCGGGCGAGCTTGAGCGCCGCCTCCAGCTCCAGCGTCGACGGCAGCAG
>BDDC01000094.1:38035-83233 GCA_001662425.1 Chlamydomonas sphaeroides | reverse complement strand
GGGGCGGCGCCCGCCGAAGCCGACGACGACGAGGCCCCGGCGGCGGCGGGCGAGGCCGGCGCCGCCGCGGGCTGCGCCCACAGCAGCACGCTGCGCACGAGGGCCTCCGCCGCCGCCGCGAGCTCCGTCGGCAACGGCGCCGCCGCTTGCGGCTCGGCCGGCGCCGCGGCGAAGCTTGGCGGCGGCGCTGCCGCCAACAAGGCCTGCGCCTCCGCCGACGCGGCCGCGACGCTACGGTGCAGCTCGCCCAGCGCCGGCACCCAGGCCGCGCGAGGCGCTCCGCCGGAGCCGTCCGCCGAGGTCGCCGTCGTCGACTCGACCACCGCCGCCAGGTCCTGCTCGACCTGCACGATCGTACGGCAGTTGTCGTACAATGCGGCAACGGCCCCGCGCGTCGCCCACACGAACGTCTCGGCGCCGGAGGCCGAGCCGCCGGCAGCGGACGTGCCAGGGATGGTGACGCCACACTCGAGCAGGGCGCCATCCAGGCTGCGCTTGCACGCGGTCAGCGCCGCCGCCGCGCCACGGGCCGCGGCGGCGGCGGCCGCCAGCTGCGGCGTCGCCGCCGGTAGCGCCGCCGTCGTGACGCAGGCGTCCAGCAGCTGCACGGCCTCTGCGCCCAACAGCGTCAGGGAGTCCAGCGCCGCCTTCTGCCGCTGCGCCGCCGCGCGGCACTCGGCCTGCCTCAAGCTGGCGGCGGCTGCCGCCGCCGTCAGCTCGGCCGCTGCCTCGCTGCCGCCCTGCTCCTTCAGCCAGGCCGTCAGCCGGGCCAACGCGGCGTAGGCGTCGGCGGCGTCACCCAGCGTGTGCCGCTGCCGCCGGCCGACGTACAGCACGTGCTCGCACAGCCGCCGGGCCGCCGACACCTCCGCGATCGACAGGTCCCTGTGCGGCTGCTGCGCCGCCGACCACAGCTTCTGCAGCCGCGCCATGGAGCGGTAGAAGTAGTCGTCGGCACGGCCCCACGCCGCGGCCGCCGAGGCCAAGGCGGCGTCGGCGGCGTCAGCAGCCGCCTCCGCCGGCTGCCACAGCGTCGCCGGCGCGGGCTGCGGGTGCTTAAACCAGGCGGCGACGTCGCGCTCGTGCGGCGGCACCGCCGACTGGCGGCGTGACAGCCCCTGCGCTTCGAGCGCAGCGAAAAAGTCCGCCAGGGCCTGGCGCTTGCGCATGCGCGCGCCCTTGGTGATGTCGGCGCGCAGCTCATGGGAGCGGACGATGGCCGTCGCCGCCAGCTCGTCCGGCGTGAAGTCCAGCTCAGGCCTCGCGGCAGCGCCGTCGCCGTCGCCGTCGCCGTCGCCGTCGGTTGTCGGGGCCTGCGCCTGCTTGGGGGCGAGCGAGTCGCCCACGAGGCGAGCCAGCCGCGCCGCCAGCTGTGGCAGGCGGGGCAGGTAAGCGGCGCCGCCAGCGGCGGCAGCGGGTTCCGCCGTCAGCGCCAGCGCCGGCGCCAGGGATGCGTCGTCGGCCAGGCTGCGCTGCACGGCGGCGGCAAAGCTCGACCAGCGCTGCGCCATGCCGTCGTCCGCAGCGGCTGCGGCGGCGGCGCCATCGGTGCCGTCGACGCCATCAGCAAGGTCCGCCGCCTCCGCCGCCGCAGCCAGCTGCGCCGGCGTCGCCTTCTTGCTCGCGGCCTTCTTCTTCGCCGCGGCCTTGCCGTCGGCGGCGCCGTCGGCCTCCTCCTCCGCAGCCGCGGCGGCGACGGCGCGCGCCGCCGCCGCCGCCAGCTCGCCGACGCCCATGCCCTTGACGGCGGTGGCCAGGGCCGTGGCGGCGGGCTCCTTGAGTACGTCCTCCGCCCTGCGGCTGAGGCGGTGCAGGTACCGCTGCGCCTTCTCAGTGGAGGCGCGCATGGCGTAGTAGCCGCGGTCGTCCCACTTGGCCAGTTGCACAAAGTCCTGCGAGCGATCAGCAAGAGGATCGAGGCGCTCAGGCAACCAGCTTACACGGCGTCACGTGTCACATGTAGCTCCCCGGCGCGTGGGTGTGGTGCAATGCCCCAATGCTCCCCCACCTGCAGGTCCTTCTCGAGGGGCGCCATGCCCTGCGCGAGCGCCGCGTCGACGGCGCCGCCGAACTGGCCGTAGTACCGGACCAGGTTGTGCAGCGCCGCCGCCACGGCCGCCGACAGCGCCGCCGCCGCACCGCCGCTGCTGGTCACCTCCACGTGCGCTGCGAAGGAGCTGAGCAGCGTGAGCCGGGACCTGAACTCGCCCAGCGTGCTCGTCTGCACAAAGCTCTCCAGCGCCGCCGCCACGCGCCGGTACGTCACCTCCTGCTCGGCCGTCAGCGGTGCCGGCCCGGCGGCTGCCGCCGCCGCCGCCGCAGTCACCGCCGGCGCATCCGCCGCGCCCAGCATCGCCGGCACGCCCGCCATGCCCGTGAGCAGCGGCACGCCGCTGGCGGCAAGGGACGCCGCGGCGTCGGCGTCGGCGCCAGCGTCTGCGGCGCCGTCGGCCGCGAGCGCCGACGCCGCCAGCAGGCGGTGCAGGTGGAACCAGCAGCGGTTGGCGCCGGCGGCGTGGCGGGCCGCCACGCGGCGCAGCAGGCCCTTCCAGGAGCTCAGCTCCAGGCGCCGCCAGCGGGTGGCGAGCGCCGCCACCGGCCCCAGCTGCGACTTGAGCGACACAAACTGCGCCGCCGTCTCCTCCCACACCTGCGGACCGGGAGGCGAGGGACGGGAGAGTGCGGTGCGGCGCAGGCGGAGTGTCACATGCGGTGGGACGGCGCGTTTTGATGAGGAGGGGAAGGCTGGGGGAAGCGTTGGGGGGGGCGCTGCAAGGCACGCAAGCACGAAGGCCCCACCTGCGCGCGCGACAGCAGCAGCTCCAGGCCCGTGAGCGCCGTCTTGAGCGGCGCCGTCAGCGGCAGCGCCAGCAGGCGCAGCGCGATGGCGCGTAGCTGCACCAGCAGGGGGTGCTCCGGGTAGTCGGACAGCAGGCCACGCAGCCGGCTCTCCATGGACGACACGGGGTCCTGAGGGGACGAGGTGGGATGGGATGGGAGCGAGGCGTGAACCGCGGCCACAGCGAGGGGGGTGAGAGCGAGGTTGGTGGGAGGGCTTGTTGGAAGCAAGGGTGGGGGCGCCAGCTGGGGATGTACAGTGGGCAGCGTTGAGCCGAGGGTGGGTTGGGCGGATGGAGGGGTGGGGCGGGACGCACCTGCAGCAGGCTGATCTCCTCCACGCAGGGCCCCTGGATGTCCACGCCGCTGTCCTCGCCGTCGCCAAAGATGACGTCGCCGCGGGCACGGCGGCCCGAGCCGGCGACGCCGCGCTTCTTGGCGCCGCCACGAGCATTGCCGCCGCCGCCGGCCGCATCGGCGGCCGTGGCGGCGGCGGCCCGGTTGAGGGCGTTGTGCTCCAGGCACAGCCGGAACAGGTGGCCGCCCTCGGCGGCGGCGTCGACGCCGGCGTCCAGGCGGTATCCCACCGCCGCCAGCAGCTCCGTCCCAAGCTGGTAGCTCCGGACAAACGCCTGGCGGAGGGCCTCGGCGTCGCCGTCAGCACCCGCGCCGTCGGCAGAGGCACCGTCGGCCGCGGCGCGGCGGCGCGCCGCCGCCAGCGCGCCGTACACCGCCGCGTGCAGCCGTACGACGTCAGTCAGCAGCTCGCCGTCGAGCAGCTGCCGCGCGCCGCTGCTCTTTGCCTGCGCCGCCGTCGCCGCCGCCGCGGCGTCGTCCGCGCTCGCGTCGGCGCCGCTGCGGTGGCGGCGCGCCTCGGCGGCCTTGGCCGCCGCCTCGCGCTCCTCCTCTTCCTTGCGCTCCTCCTCCGCATCCAGCGGCGCAACGTCGCGGAACGTCTCGTAGTGGTCGGGGAACGACACGCGGTACGTGGCCTCCAGCTCCTCGTCCTCGTTGAGGAACGTGGACGACTTCTTCTTGGTCTTGAACTGCTGCGCCTCCTCCTCCGCCGCCGCCTCCTCGTACGACTTCAGCGCCGCCCATTGGCGTACCAGCTCGCACAGCAGCCGCTCCAGCGACGCCAGCAGCGCGTCATCGGCGGCGCCGCCGGCGGCGCCGCCGCGGGCCAGCAGCTCGCGAGCCAGGGCGTGCAACGCCACGCGTGTGGCCCGGAGCTGCATCTCGTACCCGGCCAGCTCCGCGGCCTGCACCGCACGGCTCGGGTCCGTTGCGAAGCTGGCGGTGGCGGACGACGCCTGAAGCGCTGAGGCCTTGGCGACAGCCTCCAGCAGCTGCAGCGCCTGCGGCTCCGCCATCAGCCGCGCCGGCAGCGACGGCGGCGAGCCGGCGGCGGCGGCGGCGGCGGCGGTGGCGGGGAAGCGCAGCAGCCCGACGGCGGCGGCGCCGACGGGGCCGAGCTGCGACGACGGCACGGCCGGCGCGGCGGCGCGGGCGGCGGCGGGGGCCGGCGGCGCCGCGACCGAGGCAAGCAGCGCCAGGCCCCGGGCCATCTCCCACACCGCCAGCTGCACCGGCGAGGCGAGGTCGGGATACCTGAGGGGGAGGGGGCACAGGACCGTGGATGACATGAGCATGCAGCATAGAACAAGGGACACAGCGGGCGCCGCGGCGTCCTGCGGCCGAGCGCTCGACGCGGGAGTCCGCGAGTCCCCTGCACCTGCGGGCCCCACGACTCACCACGCATACTGGCGGCCGAAGCGCTCGCACCAGGCGCGCGCATTGGCCACCCACACCTCGGCCTCCTGCACCGCGCCCGCCGCCGCGGCGCCGCCGGCGGCCAGCGCCGCCGCCAGCGCCAGCACGCGCCGCGGCGCCGCCAGGCCGGCCGCGAACTCCGCCACCTCGGCCTGGAGCGCCGGGTACTGCGTGAAGGCGGGGCGGGGCACGCAGCGCGCCGCGGAGGCCTCGGCCGCCGCCAGCAGCTGGGTGCGCTCCTCCGCCAGGCGGTGCAGGTTGTGCGCCTCGCTGGGGCCGCCGGGCAGCGCCTGCAGCGCGGACCGGACCTGCGCGGACGGAGGGGAGTGCGGCGTGTGTGTGACCGGACCGGACCGCGGCATGAGGGTCACGTTTCCAAGTTGCCAAGCCCAAGCTGCGGCCCACGAACCTAGCTCCCATACATCCGTCAGTCATGCGGTGCCGCCCACGGCTCACCAGCGCCTCGGGCTGCACCTCATGTACGACACGGCCCGCCAGGTGCGCCGCCTTGATGCCGTACTTGGAAGCCGGGTCGATGCCCGCCGGCGGCGACACCAGCTGCAGCCGCAGCAGTCCGACCAGCAGCCACGACCGCCCACGGCGACGGGCCTCGGCCTCGCGCGCCGAACGTGCGGCGGCGGCGGCCCCAAGCGCCGCGGCCGCAGCAGCGGCCGGCGCCTCCGGCGCCGGCTGTGCCGCCGGCGGCGGTGAAGCCGCCGCCGCCATGCCCTTGGCCACCGCCTCGACGGCGGGCAGGGCCACGGGCGTCAGCAGCTCCGCCAGCAGCGAGTGCTGGCTGTGCTGCAGCACGGCGCCGAGCCGCGCCGCCAGGCCTTGGAGCGCTGGCGGCGCCGCCGCCGCCGTCAGGCAGCTGCAGGCAGCGCGCAGCTCCTCGCGCTGCTCGGGCTCCGGCAGGCTGCTGACGTGTGCCAGCAGCAGCTGTGACAGCAGGCAGCCCAGGCTGCGCCACTCGGCGGCGGCGCCGTCGGTGGCGCCGCCGCCGCTGCCCATGGTCAGCACAGACGCGACGGCGGCGCGCAGCTGCCGCAGCCGCATTGGCTTGCTCTGCACCTGCGACGCCGAGCTGCGCAGCACACGCAGCACGCAGGCGCCCAGCAGCGGCGCATCCAGCGCGGCGGCGCCGCCAGGCGCCGCCGCCGCCGCCAGCCCTGCAGCCGCCATGCTGCTGCCGACGAGCGCGCCGGAAGCGCAGCTGCGCCACGCAGCAGCGTGCCACGTGACCCACAGCTCGTGGGACAGCGCGGGTATAACTACCTGCCCCAGCTGCTGCGCGTCGAGGCCCGAGGCTGGCGGCACCGCCACGGCGGCGGCGGCGGCCCGGCCGCGCTTGGCCAGCGCCTGTCGCTGCCGCTGCTGCTGGGCCTCGGCCTCGGCCTCCGCCGCCTGATCCAGCACCCACAGCAGCTGCTGCGCCGCCGCCAGGTCAGCCGGCGAGCGGCTCGACGCCGCCAGCGCGGTCTCGACGGCGCGGCGCGCAAGCGCCGCCGCCGCCTCCGCCGGCTGCGCCGCCGCCGCCACGGCCGCCACCGCCGCCAGTAGCGGTAGCTGCCCGCGCAGGCTGTAGGTGTCCTGCAGCGCCAGCACCGCGGCCTGAAGCTGGCGGCAGGTGCTCGACACCATCCACTCACTGGGCAGCAGCAGCGCCGCGCCCGCGGCGCCCGAGGGCGCGACGGCGGCGGCGTCCGCCGCTGACTGCCGCATGAGCCACTCGTCCTCCGAGGGGCACGCCAGCACGCCGGCCACGGCCCGCTCCACCCTCTGCCGCAGCGTGGCCCGCAGCGCCGACACGATGCCGGCGCCCTGCTCCGCCAGCGACTGGCGCTGCCGCGCCGCCGCCTCGACGGCGCCGCCGCCGCCGGCCCGGAGCGCCTCCATGTGCGGCATGACCCCCAGCATCGCCAGGCCCTGGCCCACTGCGCGCCGCAGCGGTGCGTCCACGCACAGCGTCAGCGACACCGCCTCGGCGGCCTGCTGCCGCACCGTCGGCGCCTCCTCGCCGAGCAGCTCCTCCAGCGTCCGCGCGCCGGCGCCGCCGCCGGCCGCCGCCGCTGCCGCCGCCGCCAGTATGAGCTCGTCGAGGTCCAGGCCCGCCGCCGCCAGGCCGGCGGGGCGGCCCTGAAGGTCGACGGCGGCGGCGGCCGCCGCCGCCGCCAGCGCCCGGCCGTCGACCATGGCTCCGAGCAGGGATATGCTGCTGGGAAGCACTGGCTTGCCGCATAGGCGCCAGGCCAAGGGCTTGGCGGGCCGCGACGCCAGACCCAGCGCGTCACGCGCCTGCGAGCGCACGTAGTCGAGCCGCTGTAGAGCGGCGCCGACGGCGCCGTCGGCGCCGGCCGCCGCCGCCAGCGTCGGCACCGCCGCCAGCGCCGCCAGCGCCTTGTCGGCGCGCAGCCACGTCCACGTCAACTGCGGCGCGTCCAGCGCATCCAGCGGCTGCACTGCAGTGCCGTACAGGGTTTGAGTCGCCACCAGGCTGGTGTGCAGGGCGCCGTGCAGGCAGCGCCACAGGGCGGCCCGCCACTCCTGCGCCGCCGCCAGCGCCGCCGCCAGCGGAGGCCCAGCCCCCGGCTCGGACCCGGGCTGGGGTGTGTGCCAGGCCTCGTCCGGCGGGTGCGCGGGCGGCTGCAGCAGCGCCGCCTCCAGGTCGCCCAGGGCAGCCATCAGGGGGTAGGCGACGTCAACGAAGGGGTGGTCCGCGTCGCTGGCGGCCCTGCGAGTGGAGCGGCGCCGTGTGTCGTGTGAGCAGGTTGGGTTGCGTTTGCTGGGGCTGTAAGCACGCTACAAGAAAGAACGCGTCGACACAGCAGCGGCTCTGATTCCCTACTCACCGCTCCTCCGGCCGCATCCAGCGCCAGTACGATGCCTGCAGCGGCGACGCCGTCCCCGCCGCCACTGCCGCGTCGGCGCCGGCGGCCGCGTGCCGCAGCAGCAGCGCCGCCGCCGCCGCCACTGCGCCGGCACGCAGCGCAGTGGCGCGCTGCTGCACGGTCGCCCACGCCGCCGCCGGCACGCCGTGCAGGTACGGCAGCATGAGATCGCCGTACCGCACATCCAGCGGCTGCAGCTGCTGCAGCTCCATCGGCATGCCGGCGCCGGTGGCGGCGCCGCTGACGGCGTCGCTGAGGCGACCCGCCGCCGGGTGCTGCAGTACGGTCCGGACGAGCTCCGACCCCAGCGACGCCAGTTGCGCCACGGCCGCCAGTCCGTCGGCGGCGCCGCCGCCAGCGGCCAGCGCGGCGGCGGCGGCGGCCTGGCTGGCGGCGCCGTCGAGCATGAGAGATCGCAGCCTGGCGTCGAGCAGCGAGGCCCGCTGCGCCAGGCATTGCGCCGTGGCCCAGACCAGCTGCTGCAGGTGCAGGCTGACAGCGGCCGTTGGCGGCGCCGCTGGCGGCGCCACCGGCGCGTCAGTGCTGTCGACGCCGCCGTGCATCAGCGGCGCCACCAGCCCGGTGGGCAGGTGGCAGAGCAGCTGCGCGGCGGCGGCGCGGGCGCCGGCGTCGGCATCACGGAGGGCGGCCTGCAGGCTGGAAAGCAGTTGGCGGAGCGCCGCCGGTGGCTCCGCCGCCGCGCCGACAGCTGCAACGGCGGCAGCGGCGGTGGCGGCGCCGAGCAGGAACGACAGCAGCCCGACGTCGCGCTCCGCGCCGGCGGCGGCGGCGTTGCCGGCGAGCCGCTGCACGGTGGCGGCGGTGGGCCAGGCCGACGGCGCCGCCAGCATGCCGCTCTCGAGCCGCCGCGGCACCAGCTGCTGCGCCGCCAGCCTCGCCGCCGCCGTCTCGGCGCACAGCGTGCCGTCCGGCTGGCCCAGCGCCAGGACCACATCAGCGCCGTCAGCCTCCCCGGCGCCGTCGGCCGCCGCCGCCGCCGTCACCGCCGCAGAGCCCTCCCAGTCCATCTCTCCGGCACCTGGCGGCGCCGGCGCACCAGCAGCAGGCCGCAGGCCCCGCGCAACGACCTCCTCCCGCAGCCGAGCAGCCTCGGCCGCCTCCGCCGGCGCCAGGCCCTGGCCCCGCTCGTACACCTGCGCCCAAGCCGTCCGCACCGCCGCCGCCAGGCCCCAGCCGCGCACGCGCAGCGCCGCCGCCAGCGCCGCCGCCGTTGCGGCCTCGCGCAGCCCCGGCGGCCGCCTGTGCGCCTTGGCACACAGCGCCGCCACGGCCCGGTGCGCCGCCGCCAGCGCCCGCAGCAGCCGCTTGCCAGCCACGCCCTGCGCCGCCATCACCGCCTCCAGCTCTGCATCCGCGGGGTCCACACCGCCCTCGGCGGCGACAGCCGCCGGCGGCGGCGGCGGCGCCGCCGGCGGCAGCAGGAAGATCTCGATGCCGCGGTTGCGCATGGCGCGGGACACCTCGCCATGCCGCGGGTCGAGCGCCAGTATGAGACGGAAGTCCTTGTGGGGCCGGATGACCCGCGGGCCGCCGGCCGTGGTGCCGGCCTCGTTGAGGTACAGCACACCGCCCGGCTCCAGCAGCGGGTTGAGCCGGTCCAGGACCGTGGGGTTGCAAAGGTTTGCGCCCTCCAGAAGCACCCAGCCGCCGCGCTCGATGGCGCGAGTCAGCGCGCCGTCGACCCACTCGAAGCGGCCGCCCACGGCGGCGGCGGCTTCGTCCGCGAGCAGCGCCGCCAGCATGGCCAGCTCGGACTCGGCGGCGTCGGCGGCGGGCACCACGTCGGCAGCGGCGGCGGGCACCGCGGCCGTCAACGCGGCGGCGCCGTCGCGCGCGGCGCGCACGACAGCGCGGAGCGAGTCAACGCGCTGCGCCGCGGCGGCGATCGGCGAGGCCGCGTCCGCCTGGCGCTCGGCGGCGGCGACGGTGGCGGCGTGGCTGGCCCAGGCTGCCTGCAGCGCCTGAGCCGCATCCAGCAGCGCCGCCGGCACGCCGGACAGAACCGTGGCTGCGCTGCCGTCGGCTCCAGCGGCGGCGGCGGCGGTGAGGAGGCGCTGCGAGACGCACTGCGCCAGCTGCTGCACGTGATCCGAGGCCTGCGGCAGTGGGAGTAGGCATGCAGGGGGAGGGGAGCATGAATGCACCCGGCGAGCTCGACTGCAGCGACTGCAACAACGCGGGTGCGCAGGCGCAGCCAGGCAGGCACGACGCCCCTAACCGAGTCCGCATACAGCACCGGTCACCGCCCCCTCGCACCTCCTGCACGCGGCGCTCGGGCTCCAGCTGCTCAAAGGAGCCCAGCAGGTCGCTCGTGTCGGTGCCGGCCGTGAGGGCCACCTCCAGCAGCACCTCGCCCGCCAGCGCCGCAGCGCTGCGCGCCAGGCTGGTCTTGCCGCAGCCCGCGCCACCCACCAGCAGCGCCATCCATGAGCGCGACAGCGCCTGTAGCAGGGACTCCAGCGGCGGCAGCGCCGCCGGCAGCAGCTGCAGCTCCGCCGCGGCGGCGGGCGAGGCGGCGGCGGCGGACGCCGCCGCTGCCGCGGCGGCGCCAGTGGCCGACGGCGGCGCGCCGGCGACGCGCGGTAGCACCGCGCGGCCGACGACGGCGGCGGCGGGCGAGAGCCGCACGGCGGGCTGCTCGTCCCAGCCGGACGGCGGCGCGCCCCAGACCGCAGCGAACAGCTTGGCAAGCTTGCCTCGGTCTTCGTGGGACCGGAGCCGGTGGGCGAACAGCATGCGGGCAAAGTGCTGGGCAGCTGAGTCCAGCGCCGCGGCCTCCTCGCCGGCGACGTCGGCCGGCGGCGGCTCGGCGCCGTCGGCGCCCGTGTCCATAGCAGCCGACGGCGGCGGCGGTGGCACGGCGCCCTCCACCAGGTCGCACCAGCGCAGCAGGTCGCGCAGGTTGAACTCCCACGGCCCGCCGGCAACGGCAAAGTCCTTCACGCCCTTGGCCGCCGCCGCGCCAGCGGCGGCGGCGGGCGCTGCGGCGGCGGGCTCTGCCGCCGCCGCGGCGGCGGCGGCCGACGGCGCCGCCGCGGCCTGCATGGCGTCCAGGAGCTGCACCATGCGGCGCAGCAGCGCCTCCGGCACGCGCGGGTGCAGGGCCGAGGCGATGAAGAGCAGGTCGTCGCGGCGCAGTAGCTCCACGCTGACGCGGCTGAAGCGGTTGAGGAAGGAGCGCGGCAGGCCCTTGCGGCCGCCGCCCTCGCCCAGCGGGTTCTGCGCCGCAAACAGCCGGAAGCGCGGGTGGCAGTGGAAGGTGGCGCCAAGCTCCGGAATGAACACCTCGGACCTGGCAGGGTGGCAGGGTGGGCACAGGGCACGCACGTGTCAGGGCCGCATCACACACAACCTCCCCCTTACCCAACCAGCAGCCCCACACCTCCTCATGTCACCCCGGCCTGGCCCATGACACCCACCTGTGGTCCAGCAGCGCGTTGAGGCCCTCCAGCACGCTCTGCCCCGCCAGGTTCAGCTCGTCCAGCAGCACCCAGTCGCCGGCTCTCAGCGCGCCCAGCAGCGGCCCGTCGCTCCACGCAAACGCGCCCGGCGCGCCGCCCGGCGCAGGCAGGTCGGCCCCCAGCAGGTCCATCATGTCGGTCTGCTCGCTCAGGTTGATGCGCACTAGGCGCTGCCCCACGCAGCGAGCCAGCGCCGCCACCAGCGACGTCTTGCCCACGCCGGGGCTGCCCTCCAGCAGCAGCGCCTTGCGCAGCTGCATGGCGCGCAGCAGCCGGAAGGCGTTGCGCGCCGTGGTGGGCGCGCGCAGCGCGAACGCAGATCCAGAGGACCCGGAGCTGGGGCCGGAGGACTCGATGAAGAAGGGCGGCATGCCCCACATGCCGTCCGGCGCGGCGGCGGGCAGCAGCGCGGCCTCAGCCATGGCGGGCGCGGCCTCCAGCTGGCCCTCGGCCAGGCGCGCGTGGTCTGCCAGCTCGGGCGGCAGCTGCGAGGCCAGGAAGGCGCACAGCGAGGAGCGCAGCGCGGCGGCGGCGGCGGCGGGGATGCCCACGCCCAGGCCGATGCCTGCGGGGGAGGAGGGCAGGAGGGCCGCGGCAACGGTTTGGGCCAGGGCTCGGAGGCAGTTGGGTCACCGCCCCGCATACGAACCCGTCCGATGCCGACCACGCCTTGGCCCAGGCTGCGGCCACGCCCTCAGCACGCAGCACACGCCAACCCTGTGAACGCACCGTCCAGCAGCGTGAGGTGCGCTCCGTGCACATATGACGGCAGCGGCCCCAGCGCCGGCGCCGTGGCGTTGACAAAGCCCACCCATGCCAGCAGGTCGCGCACGCTCAGCGGCTGCCGGCCGCCGGGGGGCTGCAGGCGCGCGTACTCCTGCCAGAAGCGCAGCAGCCGCTCGGCGATGGCGGAGCGGTTGAAGGACGCTGCGGGATGGGTACGGCCATAAGCCAACAACCCAGCAAGAGCGCGCTGTGGAGTGCTCAAGCATGGCACCAGCACCAGGGCGTATGAGGCAACCCCATCCCACAGCCTCACCCGCCAGGCGGGCCTCCAGGATGGCGCGCATCTCCTCCGCGTCCTCCATGGCCGGCACCCACACCGTGGTGAAGCGGTTGGCCAGTGCCGGGCTGAGCTCCTTCTTGCCAAAGTCGCCGCCCGGGTTCATAGTGGCGAGCAGCCGGAAGCCGGGCGCCCCAACCACCACCTCAGCGCCCTCGCCGCCGCGCTCCGCCAGCGTCAGCGTGCGCCCGGGCTCCAGCACGCTGCAGGTTAGGAAACGCACGGGGGTGGCGGCAGCGGGTGAGCGGTCAGGCAGGCAGCGCGAGGGGCTCCAGGCGGCTGCATGGCGGGCTGCCGTACACAAGCCCCGTCGTACTGCCGGATCACCTGTTGAGGCGCTCCAGCACGGCATCCTCCGCCAGGTTGATCTCGTCCACCAGGATCATGTCGCCCCGCCGCATAGCAGTCACGAGGGGGCCATCAGCCCACGCAAACGGCGCGCGCGCCTCCGTCGCCGCCGCCGTCGCAGCCGCCGCGTCCTCCGCCAACGCCGCCAGCGCAGCGTCCAGGTCCGCCAGCGCCGCCGCCTTGACGGCGCCGCCGGCCGCCTTGGCCGCCGCCTTGACGGCGGCCTTGAGCGCCTTCTTCGCCTCCTTGGTCCCCTTGGCGTCCAGCGCCTCCGCCGCCTTGGCGGCGGCGGCCGACGCCGCCGTCACCGCGGCCGCCAGCGGCGCCACGGCCTGCGGCCCCAGCTCCGTCGGCACCGCCGGCGCGTCGACGCCCAGCACGCCTAGCACGGGGTTGGCTGCGACGCGGTCGGCGGCAGCCAGCAGCGTGCCGAGCGCGCGCTCGCGGCCGCGCGTGGGCCGGAAGCCGCCCAAGAAGTCGCTGGTCTCGGTGTGCTGGTTGCAGTTGAGGATGTGCAGCCGCTGGCGGCGCATGAGCGCCAGCAGCTGGCACACCGTGGTCTTGCCGGTGCCCGTCTCGCCCACCAGCAGGACAGGCTCGTTGTGGCGCAGGCAGCTGCGGCGGCAAAAGTAACACATGGCCGAGGGCACAGCAGCTTCGGTGATAGGGTCCAGGCCACCAGCCCACGTGTCACAAGGGCATTACACGCGGTGCATAAGGAGCCCGTGTGAGGTGCTGCTCCCACAGCACCCACCGCTCGACCAGGGTGTACATGCGCCGCATGCTGCGAGTCCACACCACGCCTTTGAGCGCGTCCTGCAGCGCCGCCGAGGCCTCCGACGAGCCGCCGGCCTCGGACCCCGCGCCAGCCTGCTGCTGCTGCTCCTGCTCCAGGGCGGCCTTGAGCGCCGCGATGGGCGCCTCGCCCTCAGCCGCGTACACCGCCTCCAGGTCCACCTGGCGGCCGTGGGGGAAGGGGGAGGTCACACGACACCCCGTGGGCCCAGGCTCGGCTCCAGTCGGCCGTACCCACCCCTGGACACAGGACCCCGGCCCCCTACATGCGGCTGCCACCCTCAAGCCCGTCTCTTCCCCGCCCGCCGCATCAGCCAGCCAACCCCACACACTAAAAGCTGAAACACACACCCACACACGCCCACAGCCGGGCGCCGGCGCGCACCTTGACGTTCATGACCTTCTCCACCACGCCCACCACCTCGGCCCGCTCCGCCGGGCTGCGCAGCCGCTCTCCCAGCAGCAGCGCGCCGTCCGCCGCCAGCGCCTCGTAGCCCACCGCGCCGCGCTCCGCCCAGCGGAACAGGTCGCGCGGCGTGATGAAGCCGTGCTTGCCAGCAAACACGCTGTGCGCGTTGCGGCGGCGCTGCAGCTCGCGCTGCACCGCGACCAGCTTGGCAGCGTAGGAGGGCGCCACGGCGCAGCGCTTCTCCAGGATGGTGGCGAGCTCGGGCTCGGGGATGTCGTCGATGTGCAGCTCCAGGAAGCGCGAGCGGAAGGCGCGCGACAGCACCTTGCGGCCCGCGTAGGCGCCGCCTGGCGGGTTCTGGGTGGCGAAGAGCATGAAGGAGGGGTGCGGCCGCACCACCTCGCCCAGCTCCGGCACCAGCAGTTCGCGGTTGTCGTCCAGCAGCCTGGGGAGTGGTGGGGAGGAAGGGAGCGAGATGTGTTTGGGGGTTGGGGCGACGGAAGCGGGGAGGCAGGGCGCCAGCGGTGCCCAGCCACAAGACGCCTACGCAGCCCTTCGCGCCTGCCCGCCATCCCGCCTGCTCGTGATCAAGCCTCCCCTCGCACCTGTTGAGCGCCTCCAGCACCTCGCTGGGCGCCAGATTGAGCTCGTCCAGCACCACCCACCAGCCGCGGCGCACCGCCTGCACCAGCGGGCCCTCGCGGAACACCAGCCGCCCCGCGGCGTCGCTCACATAGGAGCCCAAGTACTCCTGATGTAAGGGGACGAGGAGCAAGGGGCGGCGAAGACCGAGTAGCGTGAGGTGGGCGCGGTGGCGCTGACCCACTTTGAGGGGACAGGGCGGCTCCCTCTGCGGCCACCGCCGCGCTAGCCACCCGGTATGTGATCCCAGGCGGCGCCGCTGTCTCGCCCACCTGCAGGTCGGTGTGCTCGTGGTTGTTGATGCGCAGAAAGGTGTGGCCGGTCTGCGCAGCCAGGTAGGCCACCAGGCTGGTCTTGCCGGCGCTGGTGGGGCCCTGCAGCAGGATGGGGTGCTTGCTGCGGGGAGGCGCGGGAGGGAGGGAGGGATGGGCGCAAGAGAGGCAGGTCAGGCGAGGTGCAGCGAACAAGACGCCGGAGGGTTGTCAGCTGGGACACGCCGTGTGTCCCGCCCCGCACCGGCCGTGGGGCTGCTG
Organism: Chlamydomonas sphaeroides; assembly: GCA_001662425.1. Classification (NCBI taxonomy): domain Eukaryota; kingdom Viridiplantae; phylum Chlorophyta; class Chlorophyceae; order Chlamydomonadales; family Chlamydomonadaceae; genus Chlamydomonas; species Chlamydomonas sphaeroides. The sequence goes on along the minus strand of BDDC01000094.1, from coordinate 68,462 downwards.
CTGCTGCTGCCGGGCAGGCAGAACCCCAGGCGCACCGAATGAGCACCGCGCGCGCCAGGTTGGTGAGGTGCTGCCGCACGCTGGCGGTGGTCACGAAGCGCCGCCCGCCGCCGTCCTCCTCGCGCCCTCCCGAGGGCAGCTCCACGGGCCCTCGCTGCAGCCAGAACGCCTCGAAGAGCACGTGGCTGTTGCCGCTGGGCTCGGCCGGCGCCCGCAGTAGCGCCTGCGGGCACACAACGCGCCCCGGGTGCACGCTTCAGAGACACGCGTCAGCGCTTGGCCCCAGCCTGTGGCAGGGACCCAGGCCGCGCATGCGGCAATCCTTGCCGTCGGCCTTGAGGGAAGCCCGGGGCCGCACCTTGGCGTTCTTGACGCCCGGCAGCAGGTGCTTGGCGATGAGCGCCTCCATGCGCGGGGCCGAGCTGGGCGCCAGCTGTGTCAGGAAAGCCATGGCCGCGCCGTCGTATAGCGAGCGCTGCAGGCCGTACGAGGGCGTCGCGGCGCGCGCATAGTCGAGCGCTCGCGACAGGGTGCGCAGGTTGTAGGCCGGCTTCTGGCCCGCGCCGTCCACCAGCCGCGCGTCCTGGGGGCCAGAGGGCACGGGTGAGCCGGTGACATGATGTGGACACACGTCACCCCATGCCTGCGCGGCCTCGCCACGCGTTGATACCACATCCTCACCGCCTCCGCCTTGGCAGCAAGGTAAAAGTCCACGGCCGCCTCCACCGGCGGCGTGGGCCCCACGCCCGCCAGGTACGCCGCCACCAGCGACGCCAGGTCCTCGCGCGCCGCCGGCTCCGGCACCCACATCTCCGTGAAGCGGTTGCGCAGCGCCGCGGGCAGCTCGTGCTTGCCCGCATCCGTGGCCGGGTTCATGGCGGCCACGAGGCGGAAGTTGGGGTGACGCGGCACGGCCACGGTGTCGCCTCGCTCTAGCAGGACCACGCTGCCGAGGCTGCCGGGCGCGCCGGAGGAGGCGGCGGAGGAGTCGCCGCCGGCGCTCTCGAGCAGGCCTGCGAGGCGCTCGAGCACCTCGGGCGGCGCGAGGTTGATCTCGTCCAGCAGCAGCCACCAGCCGTTGCGCAGCGCCTGCACCAGCACGCCTTCCACGAAGGCAAAGGCAAAGCCGCCCTCGGCCACCGCCGCAGCGCGCTCCGCAGCGGCCAGGTCCTGTGACCGAAACAGGGTCCGGTGTCGGGCACGGAGCAGGTTAAGCGGTGCGTGGCCGGGCGGCCAGGTCGTCGCCTCCAAGTGCAGCCCCACCCAGGCTTGGGCAGCTTCCGGCCCCCCGCCTGCCTACCGCTGAAAAGGCGCGCCACTCGTGCCGCAGCGCCTCCGTCAACACCTGCGCAGCGGAGGACGACGAGCCTCCCACGCGCCGCTTCTTGGCGGGCTTGCCGTTCTTGGCCGCCGCCGCATCCGCATCGTCTGCCTCGCCTCCGCCGCTGCCGGCCCCCGCCGCGGCGCCCGACCCGGCTGTGCCGGCGGCGTCCGCCGCGTGCACCTTGGCTAGAGCGCCGCGGAGCGCCGCCAGCAGCGCCGCCCACTTGCGGCGCTCCGCCAGCTTAGTCACGCGCGCCAGGTACTCGTCGTTGTTGCCGCTGCATTGTACGCGCGCACACACGCAATTCCCATTTGTGAACACACTGCTTCGTATGCTTCGTATGCACAACCAGCGCGTCGCCAACCCGGGGCGCGCCGCGTACGGGGTGGTACTCTACTCCGGCCCTATAGAGTTGAACACACAAGGCCGCGCCATGCACAACCCCCTCTCAAGATTTCCGTGCCCTTGGGTCACTTGAGCTTTCTAGTTGAGCCGTACGTTCCGACCCAACAAAAGCCTCGGCTCGGCCGCCCGCCCTAGCCCAGCATATCTCGCCTCATCCCTGCGCTGCTTTCCTTGCCGCAAGCCAGCGCCCCAGCCCCGCCCGCTGCCGCTCATGCGCTCAGCCCCACGCACCGAGTCCAGGTTCGGCGCACGAGCGACACGAAGGTGGGCATCAGCGGCGCCAGCGCGTCCCGCGGCTCCACCGGCTTGAAGCCTCCCAGCAGGTCCGAGCTGTCGGTCTGCTGGCTCAGGTTGAACGACACCAGTTTGGCGCTCACCAGGCCCGCCATGCGCGAGAGCATCGTGGTCTTGCCCGTGCCTGGGGGCAGGCAGGGAGCGGGAGGCAGGGAAGGGCGAGGGCAGGCAGACAGGTGGAGGGCAGGCAGACAGGTGGAGGGCAGGCAGACAGGTGGAGGGCAGGCAGACAGGTGGAGGGCAGACAGGTGGAGGGCAGGCAGACAGGTGGAGGGCAGGCAGACAGGTGGAGGGCAGGCAGACAGGTGGAGGGCAGGGCGTGACGTGAAGCTGTGGGGCCGTCGACAGGCGATCCAGGGCGGCTGTGAGGGTGCCGTTGATAGGCGGGGCAGCGGCGTGTGGGCCGCAAGCCCCCGCACCTGTCTCTCCGACCAGCAGCACGGGCTCGTTGCAAGCTAGCGACGCGGCGATGCGCTCCATGACGCGCATGGCGTGGCCCGTGCGCGCAAAGGTGCCCGCGCCGCCGCCGCCGCCCTGCACCGCCGCGCCGCCGGCGGCTCCCGCCGCCGCGGCGTCGTCCCGCTCGCGCTGCTGCGCCTCCGCCACGGGCAGCGCCACGCGGCCCACCAGCAGCTGCCGCTCGCCCGCGCCCTCCACCGAGCTCAGCTGCGGCTTGGCCAGCGCCTCCCACTGCTCCACGCAGCCGCTGGAAGCGCACCACAGCGCCGACAGAGCCTGCGAGCAATTAAAGAAGAGGACCCGCAGTCAACACCTGGGGGCTACCGGCAGGCGAGGCCGGGTTCCACGACGGGCTGGGCCCTGTTGGGCCAACAACGGCGCAGGAGGCCACACTTGGGCGCTAGCGGAGAGGTGGAGCCCGGGCCCACCTTGAGCAGCTTTTGCCGCGCCTCGGGCTTGGCAACCAGCGCCGCAAAGCAGTCGGCCGCCTCCACGAAGGCCGCCTCACGCACTCGCGGCTCCAGGGAGCCCAGCTCCGGCGCGGGCGGGGGCGCCTCGGCGGCCGCCGGCGCCGCCGAGGCGCGGCGCTGCGCGCGCAGGGCCGCACCGTAGTTGCGGCTGCGCAGGAGCGGCGAATGAAGGTGCTGCGGCGGCGGGCGGCACCACATGGAACCACAACGTCAGCTCGCGTGCCTAGCGATCGATGACCACGCACGTCGACCCCAGGGGCACGCCGTGGCCCATCAAGCGCTCGCCCACATGCGGCACAGCACCACCCGGGCAGGCACGTACCACCATGCGGTTGCACCACTTGAACACATCGCGCAGCGAAAAGTGGCGCCCCAGGTGCAGCGCCAGGTCGCCCCGCCGCACGCCCGCAGCCACCAACGCCGCCTCCGCCAGCGCGTGCCATGGCCCGCGCCGCCTCGGCGCCGCCGCCGCCTGCCCCGGCGCGGCAGCGCCCGCCTCGCCGGCCGGCCGCGGCCCAGCGGCCGTCAGCTGGAAGCCCGCGGTGCCGTCGGGCCGGGCCGGGGCCTCGGCAGCGCCGTCGGGCTCGTCGGCAGCGCCGCTGTGCCGATCGTGGCCGCCGGCGGCGCGGATGAGGCAGAGCGTGGCCACGGCGGCGGGCAGCAGCGGCAGCAGCGCGGGGTAGGAGGAGGCGAGCAGGGTCATCTGCTCAGAGTCCGAGGGCGCGTCCACGCGCACGGTGCGCCACAGCCCGCCCAGCAGCTCCTGCGTTATGGGTGATACAACACGAGGCGGGAGGCAGCTGAGCCGCAGACGCAGCCGCACCGAGCCGTGCGCACAGCGCTGAGCCCCAGCCTCCCCGAGCTCCTCCGATCGCCCAACAGACCTCGCAAGCACCCCGTTCCCCGTCCCGCAGCAGCTGCCGTACCTTGACCATGTTGGACATGCCGTACGCGCCGTGGCCGCCGCCGCCGCCGGCGGTGGGCGCGCTGGTCACGGTGGCGATGATCTGGAAGCCGGGCGCCGCCGGCACCACCTGGCCGCGGCTGCTGACGTGCAGCACGCGGCTCTCCAGCAGCGGAGCCAGCGCCGCCAGCACGTCACCGGGTGCCATGTTGATGTCCTCCACCAGCACCCAGCGCCCCTCGGCCACCGCCTGCGTCAGCGGACCCGGCTGCCACGCAAACTCGCCGGGAACGGCGGTGCACACGTACGCGCCCAGCAGGCTCTTGGCGTCCATCTGGTCGTCCAGGTGGATCCGAACCAGCGACGTGGCGTTGCCCGTGCGGTGCGCCAGCTCCTCCACCAGCCGCGTCTTACCGGCGCCCGGCGGGCCCTCCAGCAGCAGCGGCAACCCCTGGCACAGCACCAGCGCCGCGGCCTCCAGGTTGCGCCGCACCGTGGCCGTCGCCACGAAGCGGTGGCCCGAGGAGCTGGGCGCCTCGGCGGCCGAGTCCGCGGGCGTGGCCGACGGCCCCGGCCCTGTAGAGGCCGCTGCGTCGGCGGCCTCGGCGGCGTCGCGGCACGGCAGCTCGATGCCGCACACCTCCGCGAAGCCGCGCGCCGGCGGCAGGCCGAGCGGGTCGACGGCGGCGGAGCCGCCGCCGCTGGCCGCCGCCCAGGCGTCGCCCGCGGCGGCAGCGGCCTCGTCGGCTGCGGCTGCGGCCGTGGCCTCGTGCCCCTCCTGGCGCGCCTCCACGCGGCACTGCTCGCAGGCGCCCGGCTCTGCGAGCCACATGGCGGCCTGCTCCAGGGCCACGGCGTTGCGGCGGGCCTGCCACCAGGCCATGGCGCCTACCTGCTGCTCGGGGGACAGCAGCTGCGAGGCCAGCAGCGAGCGGCTCGCGTCGCTCTGGCGGGCAAACAAGGCGGGGGAGACCGGGGCGACGAGGGTGAGGCGCTGCAGGGAGGGTCGGCCGTGTGGCGTGTGCGAAGGAGAGCGGCGACGCTGAGCGGTGGGGCAGCGGCAGCTCACCATGCTGAGCAGCAGCGCCACCGCCTGCACGGCGCTCCAGCGGACCTCGGGGCACTGCGCAGTGGGGGAATGGTGGAAGCGGGAGGGGCGGGGCTGGGTGCGGACTGCGCAGCGCCCCGCGGCGGCAGCCGTCCTGCTACCCTGGGCCACAGGGCCTTGGCGGCCAGCCGGTGCGAGCTACAAGCGCCACACACCGTGTGATGCAGCAGGCGCATGAAGGGCCCCGCCGTCCAAGAGGGGTGCTGCCGCAGCCCCGGCAGCAGCTGCAGCGCACGCAGCCCGGCCGCCGCCAGCTCCGACGCCGCGGGCTGCTGCTGCTGCTGTGTGCCGGGCTGCTGCTGCTGCTGCTGCTGCTGAGAAGGAGGGTGCACGGCCAGCTGCTGCGGCGTGGCGCTGGCCTCAAGGTAGCGCTGCACCACCCTGCGCGCGGTGAAAGCGCAGGTGGGGCGTTGCGACAGCAGGGCCGGTCAACGGTGCGTGCAACAGCCTTGCGTGATGCGTAGTATCCCCTGCGGCGTGGGGCTAGCAAGGGTGTTGGCTGCCTTGACGCACCTGCCGCACTGCGGCGCGAGCTCCAGCAGGGTCACCAGCATCACGGCGAAAGCGCCGTCGCCAGAGCCCGCGTCGCTGGCATCGGGCGCTGGGCTGCCCTCGGGCGAGCTGCCAGCCGCATGGCGCCTGTCGACGAGGTAGCTCAGCAGGCGCAGCAGGGAGCCGCATGACCGCAGCGCACCGCCGAGCGCGAGCGTGTAGATGGGGCGCGTCAGCAGGGCCTCCAGGGCTGTGGCGACCTCGTCCAGCGTCGCCTGCACGGTTAGAAAGGACAGGCATTGATGCAAGGGTCGGGGGCGAGGGTCGAGCAAGCCCCAGGCGTCGTGCCAACGTTGGGGGACGTGCAGCGCGTGAGGGCGACGCGGGGGTTCGTGCCGCCGCCGCCGCCGGCCGACCTGCTGGGCGAGCGCCTTGCCGAGCGCCTGGTCTTGCTGAGCATCTGGAAAGCGTTGAAGGAAGCCGCGCAGAGTGCGCTCCATCGCCGGGCCTTCGCCCGCGACGGCGCGGCGCAACGATTGGAGTTCCAGTCGCAAGCTCTGTGCCGTCTTTTGCGCAATAATATCGTGTCGTTTGCAACGACTATATTCGTCGACTGTTCCGGTCGTGTCGGCTCAATTACCAGGGTTTGGGCAGTGGGCCCATGCAGAATATTTGTGAGCAACACCCTCAGCACAGTTACTGTATTGCACGTGGAAGAGCATACTGTAAATAACAACATCAGGCATCCGGCTTTGCATTACGTGCTGCTTCAATCATTCGCTGGTGTGCGCATACTTGGGTCGCCGACTCGTTGCGCTAGCGCACGCCATCGACTCTGTCAATTGTCTTGCACAACCGTAGCAACTTGGGGCCCGCGCCTTACGAACTCCGGGAGCAAATGGGCGCACTCTTCTCGCGCGGCAAGGCCGACGCGTACTATGCCAACTACGAGCGTGCCTTTGAGCGCCTGGAGAAGGAGAGCAGCAAGATCGTTGTAAGCGAAGCACCCGCTTGGCGTGGCCATGCGAGCGCGCGAAGGACGTTCCAGGCAACGGGCGCGCCATATGTGCCGCAACGCTGCTTTGTATAGTGTGCCTAGGGTGATCGCGCACGTCTTCGCAGGACCGCCGCGTCAAGCGGCGGAAAACTATGGAGAGCTGCTCAAGCATTGGGTTCTGGGCCACGGCCGTATTCCTCTGCATCGCCGTCCTGCTGACAGCTTACGTACGTAACATACAGGGATGGCGTCCTGGGGGGCTGGACTGTGTATGTCCGCAAGTTGCCTCGTTGTCCCAGGCTAGGACGGAGACCCGGGGGACTCTGGGGACGAGGAGCGGAGGAAAGGCAGGGTCAGGGGGCCCTGGGTGGGGCCGTCAGAGCCTTGCAGGGCGCCGGCCTGCTGCCCGAGCCGCCTTCCGAGCAGCCGGCGGCAGTCTCACGCCCTCCACTTCCCGGCCGCCGCCATACCTTGCCTTGACACCTGTCCTCACAGCTGCAACAAGTCAGCACACAGAAGTGGTATCAGGTGAGTCTTCACATATTGACCAGGCGAAGCTGTCCATAAGCCTGGCGGGGCGGAAGCGCTGACATCCAAGCCTACCAACCAGTCTTCGGCCCCTCACCTTTCCGAACCGCTTCGCCATCCCCTCACCCTGCAGAAGAGCGTCACTATCCTGGGTGGCTTCGCTGTCCCGCTTGCAACGGCGCTGGTGTTTAGGTGAGGCGATCGCATGGAGCACCAAGCGGTGGGGAGGATGCCCCGAGGCGGGGGAATCGGCGCTGTAGGTATGTGCCCCGGTCAGTACAGCACCTCACCCATGCCCCGCAACAAATTTCCCAACACCCCGCACATGCCTAGGGGTATGCTGTGGTTGCTGCGCTTCACCGAGGCGCGCGATGAGCGCTTCCTGCGCAAACTCAACGATGCCAAGCGCAAGATGGTCAAAGACCTCAAGGTACAGCAACGCCCCAGGGACTCGGCAGCAGCAGATCGCGGTCCACGTATGCTCTTCACCAGCACACAAGAAGGGTCGACTCTGCCGCGTGCCTCGTGCAGGACTCAACACGCTTCGATAAGACCGCCGCTCTCATCAAGAAGTACGATCCGGATGAGCAGCCCGCTGTCATTGCCCCTGGCTCTGCAGGCGAGTTCGCAGATATTGCATTTTGTACGAGGACACAAAGGTTTAGCTGTCACGGCAGTCGCAGACTGAGCACCTGCTGCTCTCTTGGTCGCCGCTTGCAGGGACGCTGCGGCGTCGCGCGAGCGGGCAGCCCACTGCGGGCCGGGCCCCGTCTGCGGCTGCGACTCCCCGGGCAGGCGCCGTGTCGCCCGGTAGCGCGCTCATGCGGCCCGCGGCAGCGGCCGCCAGTGCCGCGGTGTCCGTGGCGCAGGGGACTGGCAAGGCCCTGATGCCCGTGTTTGAGTCCCTGGCCAACAACCTGGTGAGCACGAGGGCAACAAGAGGAACCATTGTCTGTTGCCAGCAACCCGACCCACATTAAGCAACCCACATATCCACTGCCAGCAATTCAATTCACAAGCAGCTGTGCATCCGACAGCACCGGCCAAGTCTTTGAAATCGAGTCCAGCCCGCGTTTGCCTGACCTCTGCTGTTGCTGCCGTGTCCCGGTCCCTCGCGCGATGGGCGGTGCAGGTTGGAGACAGCCCGGTGCTGCTGCAGGAGGCGCAGCTGCTGCGGGACGAGAACGACCTGCTTAAGCGGAAGCTCCTCGAGCTGGAGGCGCGGATGAACGCGAGCGGCGCTCCCCCTGCACCCGGCGAGGCGGCTGAGGACACATCCGACAAGCAGCCGGCGCAGGTCGCGTCGTCTGGGTAGAACGGGCCGCTCGAGGAGCGTGTGTTAGGGGTGAGGGGGATCGAGGGACCTAGGTTGTCTCGTGTGGCAGGACGCGGCGCTGCGCAGGGATGTGCGGCTCGGCCTGAGGCGTATAGGAGATGGTGGCCTGATTGAGTCGGGCCCGCGTGATACCGGTTAGCCAGGATGTGAGCTGGTAGCGTGTGGGGGACACCAGGGAATGCAGTGAAGAGCATGTACGTCGAGTAGGGTTGATCCATTATGACAGCTATGCAGGGGCCGTGAGGCTGGCACGTAGGACGCGAGAGCGAGTGGCGGCGGTTTGGGGACCAGCAGACAGCATAGGGCATCGGGCACCCCGTCGCCGAGTGTGTTTGCTCGCCCCTAACGGGGTACGAGCCGTTCGACTCGGGCACCAAGATAGCACAAGTACGAAAGATCCATTTGGTGCAAACGGTTGGTGAAAGTGCGGCTGAAGGCTGCCACGCAAAACAGCACGTGTACAGACGACCGCGCTGTGACGAAGTCGGAGGAGCGGCAGAAGCCTCAGGCGAAGTGCGGCTGTGAGCCTGTGACCTCGAACGCAAACGCTGTACGTATGACGTCGAGTGGTGATCCAGCGACACGCATGTAGAAGCACAGCGTACGCAATAAGCTGAGGTCGCCGTGTCGGTACGTTGCCCAGGCAGTACAACCTTTTGCGGAGTATTGTCCCTTCATATCTGTCTCTGTCACCGCGCGCGGTGGACCACCGCAACACATGTGCAGTTCTCGCGCACTCGCGGTCGGCGGAGGGTCTGCGCCGCCGGCCGCAAGGGCCTTGGTAAGTGAAGGAGGAGATGAGAAGGGGGATCTTGGCTATGGTAAGTGCTCACACGCCTGTGATTTGGGTGGCATCGCTCTGGCTCCACGGCTTCACGCTGGCAACCTTGTCGCCCTCTCCATGCCACGCAGGGACCGTCAAGACAACCTGGCAGGCCATCACTGGCGACTGCTGTTGGGCGTGTCTTCGGGACGTCTTTGGGAGCAGGGGCAAGACAGGCGGCGACAGCTGTCTGTTCCTAATGGGCGAGCCACTGAGCCACTCCCATTGATGATGTTGTCCCAGAGCTTAGCTTGTTGCAGTTGGGTCATGCAGAACCACAGCTAGGCGTGGCGTGCATGCCGTCGCGGCATGCGGCGCAGTGCGGTGCGGTCGCTGGGAGAACAACCCCCACCACCAGCGTCAACGCTTGCGTTGCTTTGTGCAACAGCGTTTGCTGCGGCACCATTGGCTTCGTGCTGTCGCGTGCATGCAGCTCCGGCTGGTAGCGTCGTACGCCTGACGACGACAGGCGAGCTTCACAAAACTCAGGACACGACCCCCATGCCACACAACAGAAAAGCAATTTGAGACACTCACAAAGCTGACCGAGTGCCCGCACATAAGACCGAACCAAACAAACCCTGCGACGCGACATCTTGTCGGCCTCGCGCTACGTTCAGGCCCTCGGCAACAAAGTCCAGCGACGCTTCACAACCATGGATGAGGACTCGCCGCGGTCGCCGACGGCTCTGTTCCCCACATTCTGCAACCCAGAACTTGCGGCGGGCCGGACCTGCCCTTCAGCACCCAAGAAGCCAAACCTCAGGTATGCGCTCGTCTTGTCAGCTGCGCTTGGTCTAGGAGTTAGAGTTTCGGGCCTCTACGATTTTGACTCGCTCCCAACCGACCGCCCGCAGACATCAACACGCAGCTGGAGGCTTCACATCATCTGTAAAGGTCGCCAGGTGCGCGGCCGGCGGCTCCTGACGGCTGTCCCGATAAAGGCCCATCCACACTACGAGCTGAAGCTGGCGACGCCTTTTCACCTGGCTCCTGCACCCTGCGCCCCAATCTCTCTGCAGGGAATCACTCGAGGCGTTGGATGAGCAGGAGCGTCACGAGGCGCTGAAGTTCTTGCCGCGACACGTGCTAGAAGGTGCGGCCTCAACGGACACGGCTAGAGGCCTAGGGCCAGCAAGTGGCGCGGCGCCGAAGCTGCGCTACACTGCCCGGGGCCCCCCTCGCCCCCATCGGGGGCCCCGCCAGTGGGAGTTGTCGGCCGCCAAGCCCACATAGGCGGGCCCACCAGCAACCAAGCAACGCCCAGTGTCCCGGTCGGCGTTCCAAAGTGGTTGTGGCAGCGTCCCAGGCTCCTGAAAGCGCGCGATGTCCCAGGCCCGCCCGGGCCCACCGCCGCCGTGTGCAAGGGGCCCTCGCGCTGGCATCCCGACCTACACGCACCAGGGGCCATGCACAGCCCCACCGTTCATCAACGCGCCCCCTCTGCCCTTCGCCCTCCCGCCGCAGGCGTCTTTCTGTGTTTCTGCCACTGGCAGGCGGGCTCACAGCTAGGGCTGGAGTTCCAGCAGCTTCTGGCGCTGGCGCCGACGCTGGAGCAGCAGCTACTGGACCATGTGCAGACCAGCCTTCCGCATGTCACGTGGGAAGAGTGGACGGCGCAGGTGCAGCAGGCGGTGGCGGACCCGTTCCTCGGCCAGCAGCTGGCGGAACGCGTCATGTCGGAGCAGTGGCCGGCGCGGAGGCTGCTTTTCTGAGCAAGCAGCGGCCGCTATGCGAGCGAGCGAGCGCTGCGCCGTGTTGCCTGCTGCCACGAGGGCAGGGCAGGGCGCGGCAGTTGTACCACAGCTCAGGAAGACTGACATCGCACTGGATCTTGCTGAACGCCCTAGCAGTGGTTCTCTTGGAAAGCCCGTATAGGGCGGGGTCACCACCGGCGCGGGCGTGCATAACGCCGATGGCGCTTGCGGGTGGGGGCCCGCCTCTTTTGATGAGCGAGTGAATGCTGGACCGCAGGAGCTTGACGTGCTGAGCCGCATTGCTCGATAAAGACCTGTGTTGTTGGCTTGGACCTGACCACGACAGAAGTGCCAACCATGAGCGCCACCGCACCGCACCGCACTAGCATTCTTCGTATGTTCTAGGATCTGCTGCAGTTTTGGCTCTTTGTCATCGTTATCTATGTCGGGCGCTGCCCTCAAAGCACCTAGTACCGGCACCCACCGGAGCGGCGGAGGGGGGGAGTGTCTAGCAAGGACTGCATGGATGGGTAGGCACGGCAGATGGTCGTTCAGTTGATCACGCATGTGAGCTCCAGGGCGCGGCGCAGGGCGGCAGCTTGGGGATCCTGCAGGCAAGACGCATGGAGCATTGGAATCTACCAAACGACACCAGCAGTGCTGGCCTTTGTAACCGTTGAGGAATGTCAACGTGACAGCTCAGACCCGTTGAATCTGTGCCGCGTAAAAGCGCAACTGAGGCATGCACCCCCTGGACAACGACTGAGACCGAGGAATACATCAATTTGCCGCATTTGACGGCGCACCTTCGCACCCACACCGGAGCATAGCGGGCCCGACCCAGCCTCGCGCTTTCCTCCGCCTCCGCTCCCCCTCCTCTGCCCTGCTCCCTCCCCTCCCCAGGCTCCCCTCCTTGTCACGACACACTACGTAATTAGCAATGTGCAGCCTGCCGGTGAAACTAACTGGAGCCTAAACCCTAACTGGAGGGGGGGGGTATGGTTCAGGCGGGTTTGGAAGGCACGGTCCCGGGGGGATTCGTGTCATGTACGGGTAGCTCGAAGGCTTCTTGCCATCGCGCTCTGTATCTGGTATCAGAACCACTGCCACAGGCAACGATACCAATGCGATAGCAAGCCATGGACGAGGCCTATTTAAAGATAGACACCGTGCAGGTGGTGTCTAGTGTCGACCTTGAAGGGTTGAACAAGACGCTCAAATGGCTTGTATCACGCGTTCAGGAGCTGGAACCCGCTGATAAGGTTGGCAGTGGGGCTGCATGCGTCGCCTGCGACCCCCACTCACCCCGCCTGCATCGGTTCTAAGCGCAACGCTGCGTTTTTGTTTGGCCTGCAGGCTGGAAAGACCATCGCAGATAGCTTGCTTCAGGACCAAGTCGATGCTCTGCGGCGAGAGAACAACGCGCTGAAAGAGACAGTACAGCAGCTGCAAGAGAAGCAGGTGTGGCATGCGTAACAACCGTGTAGCTTCGTGTGCCCTTCTTCGAAGGTCGGGGGCCGCAGCCGCAACCATCCCAAAGCGCCCAGCTGTTCATCGTTCGAACGGGTCATATACTAGACCGATTCGACCGCCCAAGCGGACCCCCGAGTTCGGGGGGACGAAAGACGGGCTAAGAACACGAGGGGTCGCACACGGCCATGGACATCGTCTTCGCGCCCCACCCGTGAGTCCTTTCATAACACCTTCCCCCCCTCCACACATACCCCACGCCTCGCAGAATGTGCTAGAGAGCCGATTCGATGCTCTGGGCGAGCGAGACCAGTCGGCTCCTCAGGCGCCCGCAACCGGCGACATCAATGTCAGCGCCAGCGCCAGCGGCGAGAAGGCCAGCGGCGACGACACGGGCACCGCCGCCGCCGCTGCCGCCGCCGCTGACGGCGCCGTCGCGCCACCACAGGCGTCCACCTCGGCGCCCTCCAGCTCAGACCTGGAGCGCCGCGTCGCTGCGCTGGAGGCCCGGGCCGCCGACTCGGCCTCGCCCGCGCCTGGCGCCGGCGCCGGCGCCGACGGCGACGGCGCCGACGAGCCCGCGCTGCCGCCGGGCCCCGACCTCAACACGCAGCTCCAGGAGCTGCTGGCGGGCCACCGCGCGCTGGCGGCCTCTGTGGCGGGCATGCAGCACGAGCTGGAGGGCAAGCCCAGCCGCGGCGAGCTGGACCTCAAGGCCAACCGGTGCGGCTGCGGGGCAGGGGTAGCGGTAGCGGCGGCGGGCAGCGCGCATGGTCAGCCTCCAGGAGAACGGCCGTGAAGGCAGCTGGCACGGCCGAGACGCAACACCTTGCTAGCCGCGTCGGACCGGGCAGCAACCCTGCTTTGACGCACATGGCCCCGCCGCACGTACGCCCGCTGCACCGCAGGTCTGAGCTGGACGCGATGATCCGTGCCGGCACGGCCGTGCCCGCCGCCCGCGATGCGGCGCCGGCGCTGGCCGTGGGCGCGGACGGCAGCCTGGACAACGGGGCGCTGGTGGAGGCGGTGAACCGGGCGGTGGGCGAGCTGGCGGCGGTGCGCGGCCAGGTGGCGGTCATGGCCGACCGGCTGGAGGGCAAGGTGCGGCGGTGGCGGGGCGGGGGCGCTGGGGCGCTGGGGCGCTGGGGCGCTGGGGCGCTGGGGCTGGGGCTGGGGCTGGGGCTGGCTGCCTGGTGGCGTGGGGCTCGGTGGTGTCAGCAAGGTTCGGGTGGCCCCAAGGCCGACGTGAAGCCGTACATGAAGGGCTGACGGAGCCTCGCTCGCCGACCCCGCTTGTGTCCCCAGGCGGAGCAGGGCGGTCTGGACGACCTCGCCTCGCAGCTGGCGGCGCTCAAGGCGCGCGGCGGCGCTGCCGTTGCCGCGCCCGCGCCCGCGCCCGAGCAGGCCGCTGCCGCTGCCACCGCTGCTACAGCCGCCCGGGCCGACGGCGCTGCCGCGGAGGCTGACGGCTCTGCGCCGGCGGTCGCTGCGGCCGCCTTGGCCGCACCGGCTGGCCCTGCCCTTGACGGCCTAATCAAGTGAGCAGCAGGCCATGGGCTTACCCAAATGGGGCCGCCGTACCTTAATGCCGTACACTGTCCGTACCGCCTCCTAGGCGTGGGTTCCGGCGGCCATGCATGTGCCAAGCATGACGCCGACTTGTTGCTGTCGCTGCCACACTGCCGCTGCGCTCGCCTGCAGGCGCCTCGAGGATCTGGAGGTGCGCGTGGCCGCTGGCGGCGCCGCCGGCGCCGCCGCCGCCGCCGCCACCGCCGAGCAGGACAGCGCCGCCGTGGACGCCATCGGCTCGCTGACCGACGTGCAGCCGCTGCTCAAGGACATTTACGGCAAGGTTGACACCAAGGCCGACAGGTGCGGCCCCGACCAATACCGCCGAGTGCAGCAGCAGCACGGCCTGGGGTTTGGGCTCTGGCCGCTGGCTGTGCTGCCGCGGCGTGCAGCCGCTGACACCCGCTGTCGTCCCGCACCCGCACCCGCACTTGCAGGACGGCCCTGGAGGACGCGCTGCGGCGCCTGCAGGAGCTGGCGGCGGCGCTGGAGGGCAAGGCCGACTCCTCGGCACTGGCCGACGTCACCAACCGCCTCGCGTCGCTGCCCGCCGCAGCCGCGGGGGCATACGCGGCAGCGCCCGCGCCCGCGCCCCCGGTGGCGGCTGCGCCCGCCGCAGGCTCGCGCCCCGGCTCCAAGCCCGGCTCTGCCCGTTCCGGCGGTGGTGGCGCTGCCGCCCCGGCCGCGGCCGCAGCCCCGGCCACTGCCGCAGCCGCGGCCGCTACGCCGCCGCAGCAGCAGTGGGTTGTGTCGCACGAGGTCACCGGCGGCGACGCCGGCCCTCCCGCGGCCCTGGAGGAGCTGCGCGCGCAGGTCTCGGAGCTGGCGGCGCGCGTTGCGGCGCTGGCGGCGGCGCCTCCGCCCTCCGCCGCCACCGCGCCGGCGGCGGGGGCGCCGCCGATGTCACTGCCCAGCATGCGCATGTCGCAGGTGGGCGAAGCGGACATCCCCATGCTGCAGGCCGCGCTGGCGGCGCTGCAGGGGCACCTTGGTGAGCTGGCGACGCGTCTGGCGGGCAAGGCCGACTCGGGCGAGCTCGCGCGGCTGGAGCTTGCGATCAACGCCAAGGCCGACCTGGACGAGCTGGAGGCCATCAAGCTGGCGCTGGGCGCCAAGGCCGACGGCGGCGCGCTGGCGGAGCTGCAGGTGCGTATTTGGGAGAATGGAGCTGGGATGCGGTTGGGGGCTCGGCGGGGGAGGTATGGGGAAAAGGTTGGGACGGCTGGGAATGGGCTGGCGTCAAGTGGGTCGGAGCAGCAGCAGCGAGCTGGTCTGCATGGAGGCGCAGGCTGCCTGGTGGTTGCGCCCCACCATGTGGGTCGGGGTGGCTTGGACGCTGGGGGGTGCCAGGCACGCCATGTGGGTCAGCGCCATGTGGGTCAGCGCCATGTGGGTTAGCGCCACGTGGGTCGGCGCCACATTGGTCGGCGCCATGTGGTCGGCGCTGTCCCTGTCTCTGCCGACCCCCGCGTGCCACCTTTCCTCTGTAGATGGCGATGGCTGGCAAGGCCGACACGTCGGCGCTGGAGGAGGTCAAGCTCATGGCTGCGCTGGCGGCCGACGTGGCCGGCGGTAACACGGGCGAGCCCGGCGCCGACGGCACCGCCGGCGGCGGCGGCGGCTTCAGCAACCTGCTGGGCGCCGTACAGGGCATGGTGGCGGACAAGGCCAACAAGGCGGAGCTGGCGGTGCTGCAGAGCCAGCTGGGTGCCAAGGCGGGCGCAGAGGAGCTGGGGCTACTGCGCGGCGCGCTGGACGACAAGGCGAACGCCGCCGAGCTGAGCGCGCTGGTGTCGCAGCTGTCGGGCCGCGCGGCCAACAGCGACGAGATCGCCAGCCTGGACCAGCGCATGGGCGACGTGTTTGCAGAGCTGGCGCAGATGCGGGCCGACGTGGCCAGCATCCCGCGCGACGCGATGCATGCGGCGCCGGCGGCCATCCCGCCGCCGTCGCGTGACGGCGCGGCGGGCGCCGCCGGTGCCGTGGCGGCGGGCGGCGACGCGGGCGGGCTGCAGCGCATGGTGTCGCAGCTGAGCCGGGAGGTGGGCTCGCTGCGCGAGGGGCTGGACACCGTGGCGCACGCCACCAACGTGCTGGCGGTGGGGCTGGACGCCGGCGCGCGGATAAGCACAGCGGGCATGCCCGGCGCCACGGGCGGCGTGGAGGGGCGCTACAGCGAGGCTGGAGGTGCGCCGCATGGGGCCTGGGGGCGTGCTGGGCTTGGGTCGCTGGGACTGCGGTTTGCCGGGAAGCCGACGGGGCGGGCGCGTCGGGGTCTGAGGACGTGCGGTGTGTGGTGTTGTCCGCAGGCCCAGGCGGCAAGGAGAACCGTTCGCCGCGCGGCGGCTACGAGCGGCTGGTCAAGCTGCTTGGCAGCGGTGACTACCGGCACAAGATGGATGCGTTCGACCCGGCGGCGCTGCAGCAGATGGCGCAGAAGCTGGCGTACCTGGAGGCCACCATGAAGAGCCCTGCCATGGGACGCATCGGCGCGGGCGGCGGCGTGGTGGACTACGGCGTCAAGGAGCTGGAGCGGCAGGTCAAGCGCCTGGCCACGGACGTGCGGCTGATGCGGGTAGGTCCGGGCCACGCGGGTGGCCTGATGTGGGTCGGGAAGGGATGCGGGAGAGGGGCCTTCGGCATGGGTCTGAGCATGTGCGTGTTTTTTGTGCGTGCAGGACAAGGTCGTAGACGCCGCAAGCAGCCAGGGCACCGGCCGGCACCAGATGGTGCCGGGCGACCACGCGATGCTGGCGGGCCGGCCCATCACCGGCTACCGCTGCATGGCCTGCGACCGGCCGCTGGACCAGCTGGACGTGACGCCGGGGCCGCACATCCCCACGCAGCAGCTGCCCGTGCGAGGGCCGGTGGCGGACGTGGGGCGGCCGGCGCAAGTGCGCAGCGGGCGCGCGGTTGAGGGGCTCAGCCCACAGGCGTCGGCGCAGAAGCTTCAGGGCAACCCCGACCCCAACGCGCGTGGCCCGCAGAACTGGTGAGTTGGAAGGCTGAGTACAGTCGCTGCCGCACGCGACTGTCATGGGCATCGGGCTGACGTGTGTGTACGGCTGGCCACGGCGCAGGTACCAGAACCAGACGGGTGCACCGGCGGAGGTCCTCCCGCGGGAACACGTGGGCCCGCACCTCCCGCCGGGCGGCTGGCGGCCGAGCAACCCGGGGACGGTGGCGGCCTCGGCGCGCGGCCCGGCGGTGCAGAACAGCCTGCCGACGCTCAACCCCAATGGAAAGCAGCGGGGCTCGCCGGTAAGCATCCATGAGTTGCCTCTTACAGAGGGCTAGGCCGCGAGCCCACAGCGACCTGAGCCCATCGTCCCCACCCCATGCGCAGCCGACGACCGAGTTCGAACAGAAGCCGCCCAACGGGGCATCCCCCATCGAGGGCGCGGGCGCCAACGTGACGCTGCCGCAGATCACGTAACTTGACGTTAAATGCAAAATACTAGGCCGGGAACGGCGCGTGGAGCCTTATAGCTGCAGTTCATGATATGACTTGATCTTGATCTCGGTGTTGATGTAGAGGCAGCGCCGTCATGCGCTGCCTGGCCGGACTTCGGCAGGACATAAACCGTGTTGGCTGGCACCAGTGGCCGCCGTAGAAGTTGGTTGGGTCACGACAAACGTCTGAATCGCTCACGCGCCCGTCCGCAATGACAGTTGGAGTACCACACGACACAGGACTGAAAGTCCGCATGCCGCCCTCACGTCCAGCCGCGCACGCGGCAGCATCTTGTCACACCTCCTGCTGTAAGACTGCATATTGCTCTCAGCTTGGTCACATGGAGAAGAGGTCATTTCGCAGAGCGCCGCCGCCGCGTCCCCCGCCTTGCATGCCTTGAGCAGGCGGCATGCCCAGCATCTTGCGCAGCGCGTTGTTGTCCTGGCCTCCGCCCCCTCCGCCTCCACCGCTGCCGCCGCCCAGTCCAAACGAGCCTGCGCTCCCTGGCCGACCCAGTCCGCTGGGTGCCAGCACGCCGCCAGGGCTGTTGGGGTCCATCGAGCCTCCCAGGAACCTGCGGAACGGCAGGACGGTACGCACGGCTCAGGACACAGGTTGACTGCTGGAGAGCCGGCGACACCCCATCACTGCAACACCGCCGCCGGAGCGTCACTTGTCAACCCACATGCGTGCTTAGGGGTGCCTCAGCGACCAGCACAGTCGTGTAGGCTTTCGAAGGTACAAGCCCCTGGAAGTCGGCCCGGTCTGCAGGGCCGGATAACACAGGACAGTGCCGATACTCACCCCCCGCCCCCGCCGCTGGTGTGTCCGCGGAAGCCACCTCCGCCTCCGCCCTGAACGCGGCCTGCGCTCGTGGGCATCAGCGCCTGCTGCAGCGTGTTGCCAAAGCCGCCCAGCTGGTTGGGCGGGCTCTGCAGATTGGCGAACACTTGCGTCCGCTGCACCGTCGTCACCTGTACCAAGTGGAGCCGGCAGGCGCTTGACCGCGTTTGGGACCTCAGAGCCCCTTCAGCCCAGGCAGATACGCTGCCGTGGCCCCGTCGCCTACCATGTGGCCTGGCTGCGCCATGGGCGAGATGTTGCGCCCGCCAGTCCCATTCATCACGGCGACCTTCTGCTGCCCGCCCGGCTGGCGGTACGACTCAACCTCCCCCTGCATTTTCTTCAACATCTCCTGCAGCTTGCGCGCTTGCCTGCGACAGGAGCAGGGTTGGCCAAGGCATACGCCACGCCAGCAGAACACGTTAGCACACCGGAAGCAATGGGATCGAGGCGGTGTCCGACTTTGATGCCGCAGGCTGTCGACCAGCACCCGTGCTAGCGTACTTACATGGCCTTCTGTGCATATTTGGCCTGCAGCTCCTGGTTATCCTGCTGCATCTGCTGGTTTGAGCGCATCGCCTCCTCATACTTGCGCTTGGCCTGTGGCATGAGAGCGAAAATTTTGGAAGCCAGGCGACATGCACCAGAAGGCGGGGCCCGGCGAGGCCGCGCTCCACACGACGATTGCAATGGCGATCCCCGCAGCCAGCGGCCAGCGGCTATGGTAGCTGGACCCACCTGCACGTAGCCGTTGTGCACTTCCTCCTGCGGCCATCGGGAGCCGAGCAGGGGCATCTCAACACTCGTTACAATCACGAACCACGTTGACAGGCCAATACCGCGCCGAACGTACCAGCTTCTTGCGGCATGCCTCCTGCACCTTGCCGATCTTCTTCGTCAACTGGGCCTCACGCAGCTCCGCCTTCGGCACCAGGCAAGGGGTAAGGTGTACATACGGCTGGGGTTCCTCGGTTCGGCCCAGCCACAACTTGCCTGCAGTTGCTGCTGTGAGATGTAGAACTGGACCGAAGCCAGGGCCGAGGCAAAGGCTGTCTCAGGCGCTTGTCCGCACAGCAGTAGCTGGGGGGCGGGCGCGCGGCGGAAGGAAGTTCGTGACAGTTCAGCATGCAGCACCAAACTTGGCCTTCAACCAAGCATTCCAGTGTGAGTCACGCAACCCACCTGGCACGCTGAAGCGTCTTGCAATGACTGGATGACCTTGACCGTGCTGCAGGGGAGGATGGGGGGCGCTGGGCCTCGTGAGCCCGCGCGGCCGGCCGCGAGGCGCGAGGTGCTAGGGTGCAGTGCCCCGCGGATTAGGTCCACGCCACCTAGCAGTTGCAATCATAGGCTCCAAAGCCAGCCAGCTCCCTTGCAGTTGCGCATTGCTCAGCCAAATCGAGAGGCGCACCTTTTGGTGATGATTGCCTCGCAGACCGGGCACGTCGAGTCACTTTCCACAATCTGCTGAGCGCACTTGAGGCCTACACGTGCGACAGCAGCGATTATACGCCGTCAGGTGCGCAGCAAGGTGGGCCGAGGTCGCAAACATGCGAGCGAGGTCGCCGCTATCTTTATGCTTCGCGTCCGCTCCATGATGCTCACAGAAGAGGTGCTGGCAGCTTGTCACGACCGATTTCCCTTCCAAATCAGACCAGCAGGCGTTGCACCTTAGCATGCTCGCCGCCGTAACATGCGGGTATGGCCTAGCGGGGTGGTTTGGTTCAATCTTATGCCAGCAGCGTATTACAGAACATATGTTGGGATGATATGTGTGATGTGGGCTGCTCCGCCAAGCGTCCTGCGGGTCGCGATGGTTCGAGCTCGCACGACAGCTGGGGCTCAGCTGTCTGCAGAGCCCATGCCCGGGCCCCAAGTTTGGCATACACATTTAGGAGCTGCTTGAGAACATACTTACCTGGCTAGGATGTGTGACAGCGTCTGGATCCCATCGTGGTACTTTCGAGGTCGGACATTTCCGCGTGCCACGCAAATCATGGTTAACGCGGACTAATCGAGAAGTACGTATATAGCTCTCCTGTACACGCGTGAGCCTCCTGCATCGCTCATCTCCGTGCCCGCTCTCGAGTTTACCCACCCACCCACCCCGCCCCTTCACGCGTGCCCTCATGCCTCGTCCTCGTTCTTCTTCCACTGCTTGCCGCTGGCCCATCTCTGCAGAACCGCTACTTCGGCACAGGCCGGCACGCAGAGGTCACCTGTGGGTCTCCCGTACGCGCAGGGTCAGCAGACAGCAGCAGCGCAAAAATACGGAAAGCTAGGAGGCCTGCTCAGGACCGCTTGCGCACTTGCAACCTTCCACCTTGTACAACGCGTTAAGCTGTTAACCTCTTCTCGTCCCCGGCTCTGGATGCGACGCCGCAGGTGCGCACTTCTGCTACAAATATGGCCGCGGCGCCCGGCCAGCAGGCCTTGTGGCGCATGCGCACGCCGGGCTGGAAATGCAACCCATCTCACCGTCTGCAGTGCCTATGGCAGGAGAGCGGGGATTGCGCACGCAGCACTGGCGCGTTTGTCGTGGCTCGCTCGGGCGACGCCGCGGAGCGCACCGGCCCCTTCTTGCGCGGCCAGGCCGTGCGGCACGGAGCGGCCGCGTGTCGCCCTCCGGTAGCCTAGCCTGCCGCCGGCCCACACATCCACGCCCGCAGGTGGCCCTGTACGAGAACGCGGGTAACAGCGGCTACATGCGGTTGGGCTGCGACGTCAAGCTGGCGCCCGACACCGGAGCCACGGGTGTAAAGGCGTGCTGTTTGGGATGCGGCGTGTGGCTCGTCCCGGCTTGGCTCCCGGCTTGGCGCACTAGCTGCACGGCGGCGGGCAGCGATGCAGCCTGCTTAAGCCCACTGTCTGGTAGAGTCCATGTAAGGCCTCCCTGTCGCAGCCCGTCAGCGCGCGGTCTGGCGCGCCCCCACCCGAAGTGTGGCCCTCTGTTTGCAACCAAGTGAGACCCTGCGCGCGTGCATGCGGGCCCTCATGCTGTGGCGCCGCAGGGACGCCCAAGGACGGCCCTCTGCAGCTGAACGACACAACGGCACTTACCGCGGCTCACGCGGCTCACAGGCGCGTGTTGTGGCTGGCTTACATGGCTCTGGGATCTGGGCCACAATCCGTCCGACAAGGGTGGCCCAATCCGGAGCGGGATAAGTATGTCCCCATCAGAGTGGGACAAGGGGCGCAGCCCCAATCCGGCCTCTGTCTAGGGCTGCCGGCCGCCCCCGACCATCGGGTTTGCTTCCGTTTGGAGCGTTGGTACGCAGGCGCCAACCACCCTTTGAAACAGCGCTCTACTTGCCAGCACTCGTCTGGGACGCGACCCCTAGTCTCTTCATCCATCCATGGCTGGGGCACGCTAGCACAGCCGCTATCTAGGGGCCGCTGTCGCAACAGCCATTGCAACAGCCGCCGCCCAGCCAGCAAGGCACGGCCACGAAGCATGGCCCGCCCTCGCCGCCAACTCAGCAAACTTCCCCAGCTGCGCATGGGTGCATGGCTTGCCCACAAAAAAGGCCACCCTGACCAGACGAACACCGTCGGTCGTTATGCGGTCGTAGCTGGGACTATTTGAGGGGCCTCGGGCACGCTAACCTCCGTGCCCTCGTGAACAGGACACAGGAATTGGTCTGACAAGAATAACGTTATGACGTTTAGCCATTAGGACAGGGTCACCTCCGGGGTGATTGCAAGGGCTTCGCCCCGTTTCCTACGGACAGGGGCAAGCAAACTCAGCCCGCATGACAGGCAGAAGGAGCCCACTGACTTCCACGCGTGCGTGCGGGCCATGATGATGTGGCGCCGCAGGGACGCCAAGGGCGGCCTCGGCAGCCGACGACACAATCCAATACCACGATACCACCCAAGGGAACTCGGCCCCCCTAGCCGCTGCGCGGCGGGGCCCATGCCCCTAAAACGCAAGAGCACATGCCGCAAAATTGGCATAAGGAGCCAAGCCATGGATCTTGCAGCCCACACCCGCCTTGCCGTACGACTGATTCACAGTGGGAGTTGCTTGCTTGTGTTTGCGGTGCCTCAGGCAGGGCCCGAGAAGCAGCGGGGCGCAGCCAGACACATGTTCCGACACCCAGGCGCTTCGCGGCTGCCGGCAACCAAGACGGACAGCAAGGCTGCGAGCATCCACTTCAGGCACGGAAGCACGCACGGCAGCTCACGAAGAGCGCAGCAACTATACGCGCCAACGGAGGCCGCTGCAAGCGCCCTGGGCCCGCCGCCACCGCCGCGCCTGCAGGCGTCAGGACCCGTCGAGGGCTACGCGCCGTCTTGGGCGGTGGACCTCACGCTGGCGGCCCCGGAATGCGGCATGGCAGGAGGGTCCGGCGGCGCCGGGAAGCCACTGACGGAGGCAGCCGCCGCTGCCGCCAGCTGCTGCAGCTGCTCCTCGCGCGGATCGGCGACGGCCCCCGCCGCCAGCGGCGGCACCGGACCCATGCCCACGTTGCCGGCCATGGCGCCCATGCCGTCCCTGCGTTTGGAGCCATCCGTATTCGTACACCGTGTTCGCGCTTTGCCGTACCAGGGATGCCGCACCAGACCGTGCGGCTGCCGTACCTGTACATCGCTATCATCTTGGTGGTGCTCTTGACCTTGCTCGCGTACTGCCTGCTGGCTTCCAAGATGCGCCGCCGCGCGCCCACCGTCTCTATGCCCAGCGCCTGGGGTGCGGCGAGTCGGGTGGCGTGACGTGATCGGCAGCTGCCACAACGCAGCCTCCGCCCCGCGTCCGTGCCGTACCCGGGCAGGCCCGGCCCCCACCTCGAGCTCCCGGTCCTTCATGCCGGCCAGCACCAGCGGCGTCACCTCCTGCGCCCGAAGCAGCTCGCTGTACTGCGGCAGGCCCACGTCCTGAAGGGCGGAGGGCACGGAGGTGAGCAGGGCGGTGTGGTGCAGGGCAGCACCGCTCGCCCTGGGCCCTCAGCCCACAGCCCGGGGCACGGCACAGCAGGCCGCAGCGCAGCAGCCGCCGCACCCCCGCACCCCAGCGCCCACCTGCAGGAAGGTGCCGATGGGGTAGGCCATACCCCAGAACGTGTGAGCCATCTGCGGAGGGATTGAGGGCGGCACGTGAGGTACGATGGGGGAGAGGGGCAGAGGCCGATGGGCGCTGGGCGCCACGGATGATCAGCGAAGGCCCGCCCAACCGCCCATCGCGCACCAATCACCTGCCCCTGCCCCCATCACCCGCCCTTTCCGCAGGCACCGCCAGGCGCGCGGCACTGCCTTGACCCTCCCTCGCCCGAGCCGCATATGCGCCGCTCGCCCCGGTCGCTCCCGCCGCCAGGCAGACACACCCCCCGCCCGCCCTTGGCCCCGCACCTGGCCCGCCATCAGGCTGCCGTGGCCGTGCGACAGGGAGCCCGCCGCCGAGGCGCTGGCCGGGTACACGTCGCTGGCGGCCGCCGAGCCGGCGGGGCTCAGCATGTCAGCGCCGGGGTAGCCGCCGCCGCTGCCAGCGGGGTAGCCGCCACCCCCGCTGGCTCCGGCACCGCCGCTGCCGAAGTGGCCGTGCAACCCCAGCATCCTACCGCCATACTCCCCAGCGGACGCGCTCAGCGGCGGGCCTCCGTGGCCGTGGCCGTGGCGAGGGTGGCCGTGCGAGTGGCCGTGGCCGTGCGAGGGACCGGCCTGGGCGTGGGGGTAGGGCAGGCCCAGCCCCGGGCCCATCCCGCTGCTGCTGGCGGAGAGCTCCGGTGACAGCGGCCGCAGGGCGCCGGGCACGTGCGGCGCGTGGTGGCTGTGGGAGCTGTGGCCGTGCGCGGCAGGGTGGTGGCCGGCGGCGTGCAGGAGGTGGTGCTGGTACGACGGCGGCGCGGCGGCGACAGAGCGCCGGGCGGCGGCTGCGGCGGCCTCTCGCGCCTCCACCAGCATGCGCTCGTAGGAAATGACCGACTCCTGCGGACATCGGATGGCGGGTGGGGTGGAGCGCCAGCACGCGGCATGGGTCCGGGCCTGCAGGACCTTCGTTGTCCCCCAAGCTGCGGGCCCCAGCACCTCACGACCAAGCCGCATCGACCCCCCCGTCGCCGTCCAACCGCCGCCACCCTTGCTCCACGGGCACCATGCCACAGCTCCACTGGCGCACCTTGAGCCGCAGCCGCTCCACCTCCTCCGCCGCCACCCGGCCAGCCAGCACCTCGGCACGCGCCCGGGCCGCCGCCGCCGCGGCCTCAGCCGCCTCCTTCTCCGCAGACAGCACCGCGACCTGAGCGCCGCAGGCCACCGGAGCGGGCGTCAAGGCCCAGGCGCCGACCGGCAAGGCGCCCGGCTACACCGCGCGCGTCGCAGTCCGCCTGGCGGCGTGCTCTTTGCAGTGCGACATGAGCGCCCACACAGGTGCACGCGCTCCGTACCGCGCACCTGCGCCGCCAGCGACTCCGATCGCGCCTTCTCAGCCGCCAGGACCTCCCGGCTCGTGGCCGCCGCCTCCTCCGCCACGGCCGCCGCCGCCGTCGCCTCGGCCGCCGCCTTGGCAGCGGCGGCGGCCGCCGCGGCCTCTTCGTCAGCGCGACGGCTGGCCTCCTCGCGCTCGCGGGCCTCGCGGTCGTTGGTCTGCGGTTGTGGAAGCACATGCGGCAGCCAGCGTCGGTGTGTTGGCGCCAACCAGTCAGGCCAGCCAGCCCCCAGCTCCCCTGCTCCAAGCCCCGGCCTGCAGCTCCCCTCCCTGTCCCAGCCCCGGCCCGCACCTCCCGCTCCCGCTCCTCTTCTTCCAGCTGCTTCACTGCCGCCTCCCAGCTGCCGACCTGCAGACAGACAAGCGGTTGCGGGCGGGGCACCACACCACATGGAATGCTTGGGAGGAGTGACGTGGCCGCTGCCGTACGGCACCAGCTGCAGCGCCACCTGGTGCAGTGCCGTACAAGCTGGCGCACATCAGCGTACGGAGCCGCCGCAACGCAACGCACCTTGTAGATGTAGGTGTCCATGATGGTGGGCCCCGCGGCCATGCCCTTGCGCGCCGACGCGAACATGGCGGAGACGCGCTCACGCTCCCTGGGGCCATGGGGCCATGGGGCCATGGGGCCATTGCTTCGCCCGTCGAGCACCTTGCCTTTTTGCCTCCCCAGCTCCACCCCTCCCGCCTCACTTGCTCTGCACCGCCGCGTACACGGTGTTGGAGCAGTGCACCGCGTTTGCAAAGCCGCGGGCCTCCAGCGCGTTGGCAACCGACACCGTGTCGCCTGTGGGGCGGGCGGTGTCGGTTGGGTGAGCGGTTGGGTTGTTGATGAGCGGGGCAGGGGGATGGTGGTGCAGTGCACGGATACGTTGGCGGGGAACGAGCGAGCGGGCGTTGGGTGAAGCGGGGTGAAGCGCAGCGGAGCGTGCCCGCTTTCCAAGCGCCGCAACCGCAACCTTCAAGCGCCCCGCCAAACGCGCTGCCGAGCCAGCCCAGCCGCTCCAGCACGACCCTCACCGAACACGCAGTAGCGCGGGTTGTCGATGCCCACCACCCCCGCGTAGGCCGGCCCTGAGTGCAGCCCGATGCGAATGTGCAGCGGCTCGCCCCCGGGGAAGCTGAGCTGCTTGACGGCCGCCAGCATGTCGGCCGCTAGCGACAGCATGCGGCGCAGGTGGTCCGAGGTGCCGTCGTGGCCCGACACCACCAGGTACGACTCGCCAGTGTGCTCCACCCTGGGCAGGTGGGTATAAGATGGGTAGTTGTTTCGAGAGGAGTGACGATGGTTCCAGGGCAATCACCGGCCCAAGGTGGGGGCGAGAGGGGCGAGGGCCGAATGGAGAACGCAGGGTGCTGCGGATGCTGCGGGTGCTGCGGGCCCGGCCCGGTGCTGCCGTGCTGTCCTGTCCTCGACCTCGCGCTTTGCCCAACCCCGCACCTGAACACCTGGTACTTGAGCAGCAGCTTCTCAAAGGCGCCGTACATCTCGTTGAGCACGATGACCACGTCGCTGGTGTTGCGGGCGGACAGCGACTGCGTGCTCAGCCAGCCGGCCACGTCCTGCAGAGCAGCGGGCAGCGGCGGCGCCTAACAACCGCGGCGGTGGCGGTAGCGGAGAGGGCAGACCCCGCATCGTCGCAGCACGCCGGCACTGGTGGTGCGCACGTGCACCCGCAGCCAGCGCCCCCGCCAGCCCCCGCGGCCCCTGCCTGCCTGGCCCGCTCACCGCGAACAGCACGGTGACCTCGTCATGCGCGTCCGCTATCATGGACTGGCCCTGCTGCAGCCGCTGCACCACGCTCAGCGGCAGGATGCGCTTGAGCATCTCCGTGACCTGCGGGCGGGAGGGGAAGAGGAAAGGGCGGCCGGAGGGGGGAGGGAAGGGCGGCCGGAGGGGGGAGGGAACGTGCGTGACAGCAACCACGGGGAGCCAGCGGCCACCGCGACCACAGCCGACGTGCCGACGCAGCAGTCCCGGTGGTAAGCCCACAGCGGCGGCCCCCACTTCTAAGAGTCCGCACCTTGCGGCTCTCCATCTCGGCCTCGAAGATCTCGCGGTTGCGAACCTGCAGCGTGGGGCGATCAGGCGTTGGCGGTCAGCCCGCCGGCCACGGGCAGGCGGCGCTCCTCCCCTGCCCTCCCCGCCCAGCCCGTCCTCCCCGCCCTCCCCCCGGCCCCACCTGCGCCCGGATGCGGCTGAGCAGCTCTTGGCGGTGAAAGGGCTTCTTCACGTAGTCCACACTGCCCGCCTGGGGGACGGGGGAACAGGGGCAAGGGGCAGGGGGAGGGGGCAAGGGGGAGGGGTTGGGGAGGGGGACGGGCCTAGGGGGAGGGAAGGCCGGTTGAGGTCCGGTGGGGTGGTGGCCACGGCGCGCAGGACGGGAGGAAGGGCGGCTGTCCTGCTTCCCGTCTGCCCGCCTGGCTGCGCGCACCTCCAGCCCCTTCATGACGTGCTCGGGGTGGCCCTTGGCCGACACCATGATGATGGGTATGGACACCGCAGAGTAGCGCCGCCGGATCTCCTGGCATACCTGCGGAGCGGGGGAAGCGGGGCCGGGGCAGGCGAGCGGGGGTTGTGAGGCCGCGGGAAAGAGGGGGACGCGCGGCTGGGTTGGGGCGATGTGGGATGATGCGGGACTCGATGCCGTGAGGCCAGGTGCCAGGCGGGCTAAGCGAGGCACTGCCGCCGCCCCACTCCCTCTGCCCGACCTCGTATCCACTCATGTCGGGCATCATGATGTCCAGCAGGATGACGTCCGGCAGCGTGGCGGTGCGCTTGAGAAAGTCCAGCGCCTCGGAGCCGGACATGGCCTGGAGGAGGGAAAAGAGGAGGGGGAGGGGAGCCGGTTGGCGGGATACGATGGTTGGCGGTCAATGGCCGTCTGCGCTGCTGCCCAAGCCCCAGAGCGCGGCACGTGGTACGCTGCCCATGCCCCTTTTCCCCCATGCCCCGTCTGCCCTCCTCTCACCTGCTCCACCTTGTAGCCCTCGGGGCTGAGCAGGTTCTCCACCACCATCTGGTTGATGGGGTCATCGTCCACACTTAGCACCATGCAGCCGCCAAACCGCTCCCTGTGGGGAGAGAGGGGAGGATTTTAGCAGATGGACATCTGGAGTCACCGCTTCCACGTCGCCTCCCCTCCCCTGCCGGGCATGTCACCTGTAAAAGGGCTTCATGACCTTGAAGCCGCTCTTAGTGATGGTGAGCAGGTTCTCCATGCTGCTGTTGCTCTGGGGAGCACGGCGACCGCCACCGCTCTCGTCGCCAGAGGCAGGGTTGCAGCTGCTGGCCCCCGCGCCGTTGGCCGCAGGAGCAGCCGCACTCGCCGCGCCGCCGCCGCCACGGGCGGCCCGCCGCGCGCCGCTGGGGGCCGCACCGCCGCCGCCGCCGCCGTCGGCGGCGGCGCCGTCGGCCACGGCATTGGCGCGAGGGCCAGCGGCGTTGCCGGCAAGGTCCGACGGCGGTGCGGCGTCCGCGGAGTAGCTCTCGCCGCTGACGCGGCCGCCGAACCCAACCTTGCCGCTGCTGTCGTCGCCGCTGCCGCCACCGCCACGGCCGGCGCCGTCGTCATCGTCGCTGCCGTCACTGCCGGCCTGGCGTGCGGCCTTGCGCTGCGCGGCCGCCAGTCGGGCTCGGCGGGCGGCTGTGTTGTAGCCGCCCTCGTCAGAGTCCTCCGAGATGCGG
The DNA here is from genome assembly GCA_001662425.1 of Chlamydomonas sphaeroides. Classification (NCBI taxonomy): domain Eukaryota; kingdom Viridiplantae; phylum Chlorophyta; class Chlorophyceae; order Chlamydomonadales; family Chlamydomonadaceae; genus Chlamydomonas; species Chlamydomonas sphaeroides. The sequence continues at coordinate 40,177 of BDDC01000094.1, read as the reverse complement.
CGGAGGGGGGCATTCATGTCCCTGAACGCCCAGCGACGGGGAGGGCAGGCCAGCAGGCGGCGAGGTCGTGGCGTGGCGATGAGGTCGCGGCGAGCGGCCGTGCACACCTGCCAGCCGCTCTGCTGCCGGGGCCTGCCCACAGGCCCCGGCCTCCGCCCTGCCGCCGTGCTCCACAGCACAATCCCATGCAGCAACAAACCACGCCTGCCCGGGCCTGCCAGGGCCCGACCCAAGCCCAGGTCCCCTGCCCCGGCCATGCGGCGCCGCTCACAGGGTGTACGGCTCGCGGCTCTCGCTCTCGTCCACGCCCATCATGGCGCCGTCCTGGCTGATGGGCAGCCACACGGTGAAGGAGGAGCCCACGCCAACCTGCGCCACGGCAGGGCAGGGCAGGGCAGCACAGGCAGGCAGGGGACGTTCCAAGGTGTGGCGAACTAGTCAATCAACTCCGAACCAGAAGTTTGGCCAGGCAGGGGCGCAGGCAGCGGCGGCGTCAGCGGCGAGCCGGCAGCCGGCAGCTGCGGGCAGCTGCTCGTAAGTGCGCAGCCGCCCTGGGCGCACCCATGCCGGCACACGGCCCGGCTCCGCCCCGACACCGCCGTCTGTCCCCCCCCCTATGCAGGGCGCGTCAGAAGATTCACCCCCGCCGTGCGCCGCACCTCCGACTCCACCGTGATGTCGCCCGAGTGCGCCTTGACCAGCTCCTTGACCAGGTGCAGCCCCAGCCCCGTGCCGCCGTACCGCCGAGTCGTGCTCATGTCGGCCTGCGTGGCGGCGGCGCGGGCGGGCGGCGGTTGGGCGGTGCGGGCGGGCGGCGGTTGGCGCCATGGCCGGGCGCACACCTCGGGGGGGAGCGTGTCGCCCTCACCTGCTCGAACGCCCCAAAGATCTTGCTGATCTTCTCCTTGGGAATGCCCACGCCCGTGTCGGCCACCGTCACATACACCTGGCCGGAGGATATGGCAGGAAGAGTGTGGGGCCAGGAGGGGTGTTCGGGCGATCACGCGGCACCGCGGGCCCATACGGCGCGGACCCGGCGCTCTGTCGGCGCTAGCCCTGTGGAGCACCATCCACGATGCCCATGTGCCTTCCCTTACACGCCCGACGGCACGCAATCGCCCAACTTAACGCAACCGCCGGTCAGCCCCTGCTCGCCCCCACCACCACCTCACACATACGCGCCACTCTACCGGGGGCGTGCTGTGCCGCGTGTGGGGTCCTGTTTTACTTGACACTTGAACACACCTTGCTGTTGTCCTCGCTGACCCCCGCAGTGATAGATATGGTGCCCTGCCGTGTGAACTTGGCGCTGTTGCCCACCAGGTTGTACAGGATCTGGAGGGCGCAGGCGGAGGGAGGGAGCGGAATGGCCCAAGCATGGGCACGACGCACGGTGAGCGCCGCAGAGCCAAGCTGGCGCCCCTGTCCCTCCCTTATGGCTCATATGCCAACTTCTTTCGCCTCCCGCCCCCACCTGCACGATGCGGCCGTTGTCGCCCACAATCTTGGGCACGTCGCCCACGTTGTTGACCAGCTTGACGCCCTTGCGAACCAGCGGCAGCGACAGGTCCAGCACGTCCGTGGCCAGGCGCTTGATGTCCACCTGCGGGGATAGGCAGCATGGAAGTGACGAACCAGTTGCACCTGGTGGGAAGGCACGGGCGCTGCGGTGGCCCCTGTGGCCCCACACCGCACCGATTGCCCCCCGTCGCGGCCCTTCGCCTAGTCAAGCCGTGGCACGTATCAGAGCCCCGGCGGGGCCTATGGCCTCCTGCGTCCCCGCAGCACCTTTTCGTGCTTGATGACCAGCGTGCCCTGCTTCATCTTGGCGGCGTCCAGGATGTCGTTGATGAGCTGCAGCAGGCGCTTGCCGCTGAGCTTGACGGTGGAGATGGTCTTGACGGCCTTGTCCGGCAGCGCGCCGCAGGCACCCGCCATGAGCGACTCGCTGGCGCGGGGGTCGGGGTGGCGGCGGGGGGCGGCACGTGAGGGCGTGTGGGGGCCGTGCGCTGGAGGGCACCGCCAAATGATGCAGGGGGCTGGTCCCAGGGCATCCACAAGCTTGTGTGCAGCGGGCAGGCCGCGGGCACCGCGGGCAGGCAGGCGGGCAGGCAGGCGGGCAGGCAGGCGGGCAGGCAGGCG
>BDDC01000094.1:2444-37088 GCA_001662425.1 Chlamydomonas sphaeroides | reverse complement strand
GCAGGAGCAGGGCGGGGCGGTGCCAGGGGCAGGGCGGGGCGGGCAAGAAGCAGACCTTCCCCCCCCCCGCTAGGCCCCGCGTGCCTCCCTCCACGCCCTTGCCCTCGGCGACGCCTTGACGCTCCCTCGTCCGCCACCGCCTCCTTCCTGGCCGGACCTTCGCACCGTGGACAGCTGCTGAATGGTGGCCAGCCGGTTGGCCTCCTCGATGGCGCGCACCGCAAACTCGCGGCGCTGCGCGATGGTGAAGAAGTTGGCCTCCATGAGGCTGCTGCTGTACACCATCTTGGTCAGCCAGTCCAGCGCAGCCCACAGCGGCTCGCTGACCTCCAGGCTCAGCGCGCCGTCAATGGCCGCAAAGTACACAAACGGGAACAGGTTCCAGGTGGTCTGGGGGGCCGAGGGGAGAGAGGCGCGTGCCGCGAGTCGGTGAGCGGCGGGGGTGTGGTTTGGCAGGAGCGTGTGTGCTGCATGTAGTCCGGGACATGGGTAGGCGGGCCAAGCGTGAATGTGTGGCTGGCATCGGGGTGCGGTTGGCGCCCCTCGGCTCACGATGGAGAAGATGCGGATGAACTTGATGGCGCGCTTGGAGGTGGGGTCCATGGTCTCGTCCACGGCGCTCGACACCATGCGCCACATGTGAACCAGGATGGAGGGGAAGGGCACGCAGGACATGACGTACCAGTACACTGCGGGTGGGGGGCGGGGGCGGGGCGGCGGGGGGATGGGAGGGTTGGAGAGGGGCGTGCCTCGTTGCAACTCCCCGCCCCGGAACCATCCCCTCCATCCCTGCGTTGCCGCTCCTCCTACTCCGTGCAAGCGTGCTCCTGCGCCGCTCCCCCGTCCGTCCATCCCCTCCCTGCCCCCACCCTTGTGGGTCCAGCTGATCCAGGGCACCGTGCCCAGGCCGCCCGCAGCCAGCATGAACACCTGACAGTGCGGGGGAGGGAGGCGGGAGGAGGCGAGAGAGGGGCTGATGGGCGTGAGCACCGCACACGACCCACGCCCATGCGGCCCCTCGGCTGTGGGACTCTCAGCGCTGGCTACAGCCCACGTCACGGACCATGCCGTGGCCGTCCCTCCCTGCCGCCCTGCGACCCATGGGACCCACGTTAAGCATGATGACCCACACACGCATGCGGGTGGTGTAGTCGGATATCTGGCACAAGATGTAGATGATGGCGGGGGCGGTGAAGCAGTACAGCATCCAGCGCTGCGGGATGTAGCTGCAGGAGGTGGCAAGGGACGGCAGGGACGGCGGCGCCCGGGCGCGCCAATTGAGGTATGTGGCCATGTTGCGCCGGCACCGGCAGCGCGGTGTCCACAAGCGTTCCCAGCGCCTCTGACCCCGGCCCCTGTCTGCCTCCATCTCTCAATGTCGCCATCTGCCTGCTGCTGCCGCGCCCCTTAGCATCGACGCTTGGCTCACAGGCAGGACTGCACGTCCGGCACGATGGGCGAGAAGCCTGTCCACAGCATGCAGTAGCTGGTGGCGGCCAGGATGTTGATGTAGCCTGGCAAGGGGGAGGGGAGGGGTAGGCATGCACGTCTGGCTGCTATTTTCCGAGCTCGAGGGCCCGTGCATGGCCCGTGCATGGGCTGCGGACCCACGGGTGGTGGGTAGCAAAGGTCGCAGCGGCAGGTCAAGGGACAAGGATGTGTCATACGTGGAGGGTGGCCGAGCGAGGAGGGTGACGCGAGGCCCGCAGGCAGGGGTGGGCTCGGCTGGCGGGGTGGACCAGGGCGAGCTGGGGGCCGGCCGCCTACTCACACGACACCATGTGCAACTTCAGCTTGGAGCGATTTGTCTCGAAGATGACCCTGCCGGCAGCAGGGCGTGGAGTGCGAGACTTTAGCTGTGCAGCTGAGCGTGCATCATGCGGCAGCCGTGCTTGCGGCAAGCTGGGGTGTGAGGGAAGGGGTTAGTGCCGTAGCCGCAGCACGGCGCAGTGGGGGCTGCGGGGGCCGCCGGGCCAAATCCCCCCCCCGGCTGTACCTACTTCATGAGCGTGAGTATCAGGTTTGACGCATAGCCAACCATGCACCACTGGTACGACATAATGAGGCTCTTGCTGGGCACATAGTGCGCGTCGCGCGGCGTGTAGACGGCGTCCAAGTAAGAGCACACGAGCCAAATCGATGCGCAGCCCAGCAGCAAGACAAGCGTATTGTATGCCTCTCGTAAGTGCTCAGCTGGAGCGCTTGCGGCGGTGCTCGCGGGCGGCACGGGTGGGCCGATGGACGAGTGCATGCCTGAGCCGGATAACGCTGCCTTTCCGCTGGCTGTCAACGAGTCAGTTGCGCTAGTTCCAATCAGGCCGTCCATTGAGGCAGCGCGGTGCTTGCTGCTTGCGCTGTTTGCAAGGCTCGACATCTCCACTGGCATAGTTGCGTTGTCCTCTAATGCATCGCCATATAGAATAACGCAAGGGTCATGATCATGTGTAGCCGTCCGGCGCGCACTGCGCGTGACAAAGCCGAAAGCGCAACCAGCAGCGTCCTGAGCTGTAGGTAAACGCGCGAGTGCAGTATTACGGTTTGTTTGTATGCCGAAAACGGGGGCGGCAGAGCTATGTGATCAGAAACCCAAGAAGCACACTTTGGGCGTGAGCATGGGTTCGGTTTCAGTGTGTGTGCCGGCCGGTCCTCGAATAGCCGACTGCACTCGCTCGTCCGACTCTCCGTGTAAGGTAACATTTGAGTGTGAGGTACCCGGGATTGAGTCTGGGTGTGTATTCAGGGGGCAATGTGTGTGTGTTTTGGTGCGTGGTCGCGTCCCTGTTGGGTGGCGCGGCGGTAATTCGCTGTCGTGTCTCGGTGACGCGCATGGTGCTCATTGTACCAGTATGAGTCAATGAGGCTTGTACGCCTTGGTTTGGGGTGGGACTTCGACAATGTGCACCGCTCCCTCCACCCGCGCCGCCTGCAAGATGGACTCGGTGGTCTGCGCACATGGCGCCCCGGCCGACTGCGGCTGGCCAGCCCGTCAACGGGCGGTGGCCTTGCGCCACAGGCTGTCACGCTTGCTGTGGCGCGTTACACGCATGCAGGTGACCTCTCCCGCCGCCCCCCGCCGGCCCTCCCCGCCTGTTGGGGCCCCCTCAGCCGCCCTCTCCCAACACCGGTGGTGACAGTCCAAGCCACGTAAGGCGGCGGCGGCTGCCCCTTCCTAGCCCGCCACCGGGCTGCCCGCAGCGCCGTGCCGCGGCCAGGCCGCAGCCCAACGTCGTGTCGGCTCCTAGCATCCGAGGATACCTCTTGCACCGCCTGTTACAGCCTGCGCAGCATTCTGGCGCTGCCCGCCACTCGCGGCCGCTCGGGTGGCTGCGAGCGCCCCAGCCCAGCTCCCGGCGGCGCTCCTTGCACGCCCGGCACTCCGGCGCAGCAGGGGCCGCGCGCCGCCGGCCGCCGGTGCTATACCTGCGGGGTGCCGCCGCGACAGGCGGCGTGCGAGGTGGGGGCAGGCGCCGCAGTCTCGCGTGCTGGGGGCGTGCTGGCGCGGTCCCCAGGCCGCGCCCCCGCCCACCGGGCTGCGCTGCGCCCGTGCCGCGCCGTGTGGCAGGGAGGCGGCGGCTGCAGGCCGGTGCGGGACCCCACCGGTGCGGATGGGCCGCCCTGGGATGGGGCGCCCCGCCCTGGCATGGAGGCGCGTGCCTACACGAGCGGCTCCATGCAGGCGTCCCCAGGCTGAGTCGCCCAGACCAGGCAGCAGGCACCGACCGTGTGTCGCCGACCACAGCGGTGTGCGACCTTGCCCACGCAGTCGGCACCTGGTCTTGGCAGCACGTGACTCCCGGCATGTCGACCCAGCCAGGGCCGGGGAAGCAGGGCGTGGGCTGCGTTGGCGGGGCGCGAGCCGGGGCTTGTAGTCCCGTGTCCGGGCCGAGGGAGGCGCTCACCACTTCCACGCCCCGCCACAGGGTGCGCCCGCCATCGCCGCCTACCGCTGCCAGTATCCAGCACCGGGGCGGGAGGGCAGGGGAAGGGGTGTGAGACGGGCGCGGGCCCCGAGTGATGAGGCCCCTGCCGGTGCAAGGGCGGGGCTGGTCCGGGGCGCGCCACCCGCGGCCGTCTGCAGCCGCCGCCGCTGTGGGCAACTGACGGCGGCTCCCCGAGGTGTGATGGTCGACCTGCATCAACCGGCCCATGAGCATTAAGCGAAGTGATGCGCCTCAGAAAGCCAGCGGCGCCTACAGGGGGCTTTCTACTTCATTGCAAGGTAAGTGCAGTGCAGCCTGCGTGACCAGGCCGCCAACGCCAGCTGTGTGGTCTTGACACTGCGCGACGAGCGGCTTTCCGTAAATGGGAAGATAGGGGAGGTGCACGTAGGGTGGCAGCCACTGGGGTGCAAAGCAGCGGGGCGCGAGTGCGAAGATGTGGGGCCAGGGGGGGGGCCACGGGTGAGGCCGTTGGGGTACCCGCGCGCGGCACAGCCCATACCGGCACGCAGGCGCGCCTTGCGACATGGCACCAGCCGGCCAGCCAGCGGACATGCGCACAACGCAGCGCACAGCCGCACACATCGCCGAGCTAATTAGTTGAACCGCGGGCCTCAGCGAGCAGGCCGCGTGACATGCGCGGCGGCGCCTGCATCCTCCGCGACGGCTGCGGCCTGCAGGCGGACGCAGCCGAGCTGCTGCAGCTGGGCTTCAAGCTGCGCACAGGGGCCCGCATCGAGCCGGTGAGCAGGAAGCAGCTTGGCGCGCGCTGTCCGCTCGCGCCCGCTGCCCCCGCGCATGCAAGGGCGCAGGCTCGCAACATCCTGCTGCTGCTGTGGCCGGTGGTGTGCGCGGGTTCGTGCTGGGGCAGGACTTGCTGGTTACGGTGCAGGGCCGGCCGCATGCCTTCCTCTTGCTGGACGAGCGGCGCTGCGGGGGAGCCACCGCGGAGGCACTCGACGCCTTCTCCGGCCGGTGGGTCGGGGACGCGGGGCGCGGGCATTCTGTCGGCCGCGGGGGGCAGGCAAGGGTTGCGCGGCCGGGAAGGCACGCCGCGCCACGCTGACCGCTCCATCCCCTGCCCTCTGCCCTCTCATCCCGGCCAGTCTCGAGGCTATGCAGCAGAGCTTCAAGCAGCTCTACGTGCTGGCGCCCGCCGGCCACAGCCACGCGCTCACGCTGCACGTGGCGGCGAGGTGCGGCGAGCGGGAGCGGCTCACGCCAGGGCCGGCCCGCAGGCGACAGGCATGTGGGTCGGGGCCTCTGCCCGCTGTGGTCCACACTGCATGCCCGGCAGGTTGTGGCCATTCAAAGAAAGCGAAAGTACGCGAAGGCAGCACGGTATCCGGCGCTCACGCGACCAAGAAAACCGGCCCCTGGAAGCATTTGTTACCCGAGCGTAGCCGTCTTGGGAGTAGCGCTCGCCACAGGGAGTGGGTAGTCGTTGACGGTGTAGCCGTGTAGCCATACGGGCCTGGCCGCTGCCTGGGGCTTTTGGAGCGGACCGACGCTGCCGTCTCGGGCTGCCCTTGCGTGTTCCCCGCCGCAGGCACCCGAGTACCACGGTGGTGACGTTTGGCGGTGACGACGGCGACGCCGCGGCCGCGGCGGTGCGGCTGGTTCATGCGCTGGTGTCGGGGGCGGAGGAGGGCGGCGTGAGCGCGGAGGAGATCGACGCGCAGGTGCGCAGCTGCCGCAGCTAGCTCGGGAGCTATGGATCCATCTTCAAGTGACGTACGAAACAGCGTGGAAGTGCATTCCACGTTGCGTCTGGCAGGGGCCCCGAGCGCTCATCCTCATGCGCCCGCTGCACCACAGAAGCATGCAGCGGTTGTGGATGAGGCGGCCGTGGTGGCGACGCTACTGGCGGCGCCCAAAGCGCTGGGCACAGGCGGCGGCAGCGGCGACGGTGGCGGAGACGGGGCTGAGTAAGACGCCAAGAGGTTTGCGGATCCCTGGCAGGCGCTGGTAGCCGTGTCTGAAATAATGGCGCATTGCGATGTGATGCGGGGCTGATGCAGGTGGGCATCATGTTGGGTCAGAGGGGCCGGGGTTGCGGTGGATTGCTATTGCTCAAGGCCGGCGCCTGCCGCCGGTTCTCGGGGCTGACCCTGGCTGATGCTGCCTTACCGTTGCGCTTCTCCCTCTTTCTGGGGGGCGATAATCACGTGCATTTGCTTGAGCGGTGCTCGTGCGGTGCTCGCGTGCGGGCCGTGGGGCGTGACACAGGTGAAGGTGCGGGGACGACCGTAAGTGGCGCTGCCATAGATTGCTATGTATTGAGGGCACAAGCGCCGCCGTGATCTTTTATAAAGGGTGGCAGTGGGATCTGGGACCTGAGACGATTAGGCGACAGGGCCGAGGAGGGGGCGGGGCCGAGTGGGGGAACGGCGCGGGTGCAACGTGGCCCCGGCCAATGCACAGGCAGTGCCATGGTCGCAGCGATATCTCCAGGTCACCACACTTTTGGGTTGACACTTTGCTGCTCAGACCCATTCACGGCTGCCACAATGAACGTCACTCTGCCACAGAGCGTCACTGGTCGCGTGCTGCCGAGCGCGCGCAGCAGCCGCGTGCCGGCTCCCCGCGTGTCCAGCCGCAAGGCCACTGTCAGCATCAGCGCTGTTGCTGCGCCGGAGAAGCCGGTGACCGAGTACCAGCGCCCCGATGCCACGGGTCGCTATGGCAAGTTCGGCGGCAAGTACGTGCCTGAGACGCTGATCCCTGCACTGGAGCAGCTGGAGGTTGACTACCAGGCAGCCGTTGCGGACCCAGCCTTCAAGGCGAGTTGCGCAGTGCCTCAGGGCAATTGCTTCCCGGCGGCCAGCAGCGCCATTGCAACGTGCCCAATTGTTGTTTTCGGAAGTAACTTCGCCTGAATGTTGGAGAAAATGGGCTGTTCGGTGGTGCGCAGGCGGAGATGGACGCCATCCTCAAGGACTACGTGGGCCGCGAGACGCCCCTGTACTACGCGGAGCGCCTGTCGGCACACTTCAAGACGTAAGGGCGCCCACGGGCACGCGTCGTCTCGTGTATGCGCCTCGTGACGTGCATGCCGCTGAGCACAAGTTGCTTTTCGCAGCTCGGACGGTGGCCACGCGGAGATTTACCTGAAGCGCGAGGACCTCAACCACACTGGTGCGCATAAGATCAACAACTCCCTGGGCCAGGCGCTGCTGTGCAAGCGCATGGGCAAGAAGCGCATCATCGCGGAGACTGGCGCTGGCCAGCACGGCGTGGCCACGGTGCGGCGCTGGCGTCTGAGGCAGTTTGGGCGGGTGTAGGGGCAGGCCGCGCGGGGGAAGGGTGGGTTGGGAGGTGCCAACGGGGTATGGGGCCGGCCAGAACATATGGCGCGCAAGCGCAGGCAGGGAGAGAGCAAAGGGTATGGCTGGGGCACATGGAGAGATCAAAGTGTAGGACACGGAAGGCTTGGCCGCTATGGTGGGACCATGTTAACGGCGCCAGCATGCTGGTCAGGCGCGTCAGCACGTCAGCGCAGCACCGCCGCCCCTCACCTTGCGAGCCCACGTCGAGCGCACCCGCTGGTGATCTCTCTTCGGCCAGTCCGCTCACCGCTAATCGCTGTCTCCTGCCGGTGTGTGCGCCCTCTCAGGCCACCGTGTGCGCCCGCCTGGGCCTCAACTGCATTGTGTACATGGGCGCCAAGGACATGGAGCGCCAGGTGCGTGACAGGCCCGTGGGAGGGGTGTGCGGTGTTGGGAGAGGCGGGGGGGGAGGGACAGCTCGCCTGGTGTGGGGCTGAGGAGGGGCAGCGCCTGATGGCAGAGCGAAAGCAGAAGCGCCAGGCCGGGGGAGGAATGATATGCACGGTAGTTTTTGAGGAATTGAGAACTGCCCTGTGGTCTGGCGCTGGGAGTTCCTGGCTGAGGAGCGGGCGGCGCCAGGTGTGAAGATATGTGTGTGTGGGGGGGGGGGGCTGGGGCGCAGCAGGGGCAGCAACGGCGATAACAGGTGTAGAGGCTCACGCGGTGCAGCAGCAGGGAGCGCAGCAGAGGAGCAGGGAGACGGCAGCCGGCAAGAGGGATGTAGGACATGATGCGGTCGGGCGGCTGCTGCACGCAAAGCCGCAGGAGCGCAGGGCGCAGCAGGCCTGACATGCATGCGGTGGCGGGGCGCTGGCAGAGCTGCTGGCGGAGGACCAGCAGGGGAGCGCGGGAGCGCAGCAGCTCGCGCAGCAGCGCCGCAGCAGGAGCCGCGGCGACTGCTGGAAGGCGATGAGCCGCACCGGCAGGCGGCGGCCGCGGCGGTTCCGCAGGCGCGGCTTCCGCACAGGCGCGCCCCAGCAGCTCGTGCAGCAGCGGAGGCGCGAAGCGGCTCGGCGGACACGGGGCGCTCCCCGGTCTGGGGCGCACTGCGCAGCTCCCGCCGTGTAGGGCGCTTGCGCTCCGCCGCCCCCTGCTCCGCCCCGGTGCCGCAGCGGTCAACCCGCCACCTTAGCCTCCCACGCTGCGCCGTCCCCGCTTCCCCCCCTGCTCCAGGCGCTCAACGTGTTCCGCATGCGCCTGTGCGGCGCCGAGGTGCGCCCCGTGCACAGCGGCACCGCCACGCTCAAGGACGCCACCAGCGAGGCCATCCGCGACTGGGTCACCAACGTGGAGAGCACGCACTACATCCTGGGCTCGGCCGCCGGGCCGCACCCCTACCCCATGATGGTGCGGCAGGGGGCCGCGGGAGGCGCAGGGCCGGGACGGGGCCGCGGACCAGGGCCCGAGTGCGCGGGAGCTGCGGCTTTGGCCGGGTCGGGCGCTTGCGGCGATGGTCGCATCGAGCCCGCGTCGGGCCTACCGCGCGGCTCACCGTCCTCAGCTCTGCCCCTGTGCGCTCTCGTCCCTCCTGCTGCCGCCCGACAGGTGCGCGACTTCCAGTCGGTCATTGGCCGCGAGACGCGCGTGCAGTGCCAGCAGAAGTGGGGCGGCGTGCCCGACATTGTCATGGCCTGCGTGGGCGGCGGCTCCAACGCTATCGGTATCTTCAACGAGTTCGTCAACGAGACCAACGTGAGCAGTGCCGCGGGGGCTGAGCGGGCGGGGCAGGAGAGGAGCGGCGGCCGGGTGGGGTCATTCAGGGCGGCCGAAGCTCGGACATTGCTTGCGTGGAGGCCGGCAGGCGGCGCAATGTCGCGTGGCAGGCTGGCAAGACAGGGGCACGCACCAGTGCGTGACAGGCAGCAGTACCGGTACACCCAGATCCTCCTCGGTTGACCCCTGCCTGCATTACGCTCATGCACCCGTGCCCTGCAGATCCGCCTTATTGGTGTGGAGGCGGGCGGCGAGGGCGTGGAGACGGACAAGCACGCCGCCACGCTGACCAAGGGCTCTCCTGGCGTGCTGCACGGCTCGTACAGCTACCTGCTGCAGGTGCGGCCGCCGGCCCTGTGCACGCTGCGGCGGGGCGGATGCGGAACACCATCTGCAGGAAGGGCCTCTGCGGGCGCTGTGCATATCCCCCGTGCCCGGTGCCCGTGCCCCGGCCTGTGGGCTGGTTCCCGCCCTTCGTGAATGTTCTCGCAACCTCTACCCATCTTATACCGCCCCTGCCGCGCCCGTGTGGCCCTGCCTCCCCGCCTGCTGCAGGACGACGACGGCCAGATCATTGACCCGCACTCCATCAGCGCGGGGTGAGGCGGGAAACTGACGGCCTGGAAGCCGTGGCCGGGCTGCATTGCTGCCCGCGGCACTGGCCACGGTGGCGACTAGGTGGTTCTGCTGGCTCGCAAAGTCACGATGTGCCTTGCCTTACCTTGCTGACACGCGCCTGCTGCCCCCCACGCCCGCCGCCCCGTCGCCCCGCAGCCTGGACTACCCCGGCATTGGCCCCGAGCACTCGTTCCTGAAGGACGTTGGCCGGGCAGAGTACTACGCGGTCACGGATGCGGAGGCGCTCGAGGGCTTCCAGCTGCTCAGCAAGTGCGTGCGATTGATGGGCAGGGTAGCGGAAGGGTCCGGAAATTGTCGGTACGAGGCATGGCTGACGGTGTGAGGCTGTGTCATGCACTGCTTGCAGGCTGGAGGGCATCATCCCAGCGCTGGAGACCAGCCACGCCATCGCGTACCTGGAGAAGCTGGTGCCGACGCTCAAGAGCGGGCAGCGCATCGTCATCAACTGCTCGGGCCGTGGCGACAAGGACGTTAACAACGCCATGAAGTACCTGCCGGCCCTGCACTGAGCATGGGTACGGCATGGCGCTTGGTTTAGGTGAGGGAGAGGAATCGGGAAGAGGGAAAGTGCATTGAGAGCGTGACTGCGACTCGAGCGGGGGGCTTGTTGGGCTTATGTGGCGGGCGTGCTGGGAGGCGCTGCTACGGCGCGGCTGGGGCGGGGAGGTGGAAACAGGGGGAAACGCGGGTCGGCGTGCGTGTCGTGCGTGGCTGGCGATGTGGCTGGTCAGCGTCGTTGACTGCAGGAGGAGTGTGCATACGCTTGCACCAAAAAGTTGTAAGCAAACAAACAGATAACGAGCTGAGGTGCCGGCGCGACTTTTCCACCACACTTCGCACAAGCGGCGCAATAGCGCGTACATGGAGTAGACATTCAATTGCTCTTATGCTGCGGCTGCAGCTCAGTTACGCAGCTGGGCTTGGCTCCAGCGCCTGTCGCCGAAGAGCAGGCGGCGCTGCTGCTGCTGCCTCTCCCGCACCAGCTCCGACACAACGACTCCTACACCTTGAGATACGGAGCGGGCCGAGTCGCTATGTCCGCTTGGCCGCGGCGCATGTGGACGCGAACCGCCGTTCGTCGTTAGACAGCCCTAGCACCGACGGTGAGCGACAGTGGCGCAGCCAGCGTGGACCGATGCAGCGGTGCATATGCAAAACCCCATCAGAACTCACCTGCCGAAACCTCGCCGCCGCAGGCACCTGGGATGCCCCCACCCTGGCCACCGAGCTCGGGCTGCCGGAGCCGACCGCTCGACGCCTGGCTGCCTCCCTCGCCGACAGCGATGCGCTCCCCCGTGGTCTCACCCTCACGGAGCTCAGAAAGCGCTTCGGCATCTTGCAGCAGGACCTGCAGCTCCCCCCAAAGCAGGTGCGGCTGCGCGGCCATGGCCACGCCTGGCCCCGGCCAGCTCCTGCGGGCCGACCCTTGGCCGTGATCCAACCTCTTGCCCCGATCACCCCACCCCACCCCCTGCTCCAACTCCCTTCCAGGTTGGACACATGCTGGCCATGCAGCCCGCGCTGCTGTCATGCCCCACCGCCGCGATGCGGGGCCTCGCAGCCCAGCTTGCCGCCGGCCTCAGCCAGCCGCCCGCCCCCTCGCCAGCCGCCAGGCACGCCGGCGTCGACGGACGGCCCCGCACGGCCCAGCCGGCACCCTTGACACCCGCAGCCCCCGGCCCTGGAACCCCGGTCTCACGTTCGGGCACCTCCGACCGGCGCCGCCAGGCGCTGCTAGACGACCCTGCGGGCCCCGGGCCCGGCTCAGCCCGCGACGCCGGCGCCTCTTCATTGCATCCTCACCCTACTCCCCAACCGCCAGCGCCGGTGGACCCAGCCGTCGCGTTGCTGCTCATCTCCAGGCAGCCCGCGCTGCTGGAGGCGCCGCTGCCGCCGCTGCTGCACCACTGCCATGCGCTGGCGGCGGAGCTGGGCTGCTCGCCGGCCATGGCCTGCCGCTGCCTGTGCCGCCTCGACCCCGCCGACCTGGAGCGCCTGCTGTCGGTGCCGCCGCCGCGCGTGCGGGCTGCGTGGCTGCGGGTCGTGGACGTAATGAGCACGCTTGACCACCAGCCGCCGCAGCGGCGGCAGCAGCAGCAGGAGTACGCGGAAGGGCCAGAGCGCACGCGGTCCGGGGGCGCGGGGGGCCAGGACATGGACACTGACACGGACCCCGGCACGGACTCCGACACGGAACCCGAGCAGGGCCCCGAGGACTGGCAGGAGCAGCACCCGCTGCGCAGCGCTCCGGTGCCACCCGACCGCGAAAGCACCTGGTCGCCGCCTCCTTTTGACACGGACGGCCGCTATCCCGAGCTGCCCGGCGGCCCGCGCGCCGCCGCCGACCCCGACTGGTCCCTCGAGGGCGAGGCGCCGCCCGAGGAGGACCTCGACACCAGGCGCATGGTGCTGCGCTGCCCGCAGCTGCTGCTGATGCAGCCCTCCGCGCTGCGCGCCTCGGCGCTGCACCTGCGGTCGCTGCTGCGCGTGAGCACGGCCCGGCTGCGGCGCTGGCTGGGCCGCTACCCGCGCGCGCTGCTGCTGCCGGCGGCCCACCGCGCCGAGGCGTTGGCCGCGCTCGTCCGCCATCTGCGGCTGCGCGACGAGGCGCACGCGGCTCGGCTTATCAGCCAGACGCCGCTGCTGCTGATGTGGACGCCCGAGTCGCTGCAAGCCAAGCTGGCGGCCATGGCGGAGGCGCTGGACCTGAGCCGCGGCTCCGTCGCGCGGCTGGCGCGCAACCAGCCGTCGCTCTTGCACATGTCGGAGCAGGGCCTGGCGGCCAAGCTGGCGGCGCTGGTGCCGCTGCTGCACCTGCCCCACGAGCACGCGGCGCGGGAGCTGGTGCTGACGCAGCCCGGGCTGCTGTCCATGGCGACGTCCACTGTGGAGCGGAAGCTGCCGGAGCTGGCTGCCGGACTTCAGCTGGGCCACGGACCGGACCGGGCCGGACCGGACGGAGAGGGCGGGCACGGGGACGACAGCAGCAGTAGCAGCAGCAACACGGGCCCCGAGGCGCTGGCGGCGGCGCGGCGGCTGGTGGTGCGGGAACCGTCGCTGCTGACGATGGACACGGGCCAGCTGCTGAGCCGGCTGGCGGCGCTGGAGGCGATGCTGGAGCCGGGCACGCTGCTGGACGTGCGGAATGCGGTGCTAGCGGACCCGCGGCTGCTGGTGGCGCCGCTGGGCACCGTGTCGAAGCGGGTGCGGCAGGTGACGCGGTTCCTGGACTGCGAGCCGCAGGCGGCGCACTGCATGGTGCTGGTGCGGCCGGGGGTGCTGTTCGCGCCCAGGCGCGTGGTGAAGGCTGCGGTGGCGTGGGCCTGGGAGGCGGCCGCGCGGCGGGGCGTGCCGGAGGCGGATCGCTGGGACGCGGTGGTCGAGTGCCTGGCGGGGCCGCGCGGCGAGCAGCTCGCGCTGGAGGGAGGACGGCAGGGCCGGGAGGAGGACGGCGTGTAACGCGGCGCGGCTTTCGGAGCCTTCACCTTCCGCAACACGTGTTGGTGTGCGAGCAACCCGTGGACGCGTGTGCTGGGCTGGGCGTTACAGCCTCCGTTGTTTTCCGCTTCTCGGTAAAAATTGTGATAGCCTGTGGCTGCCGGGGCGTGGCGAGGCCCGGGATTCGCGCTGCGACCGTTCATCGCTGCATGCCAGCAAAGCCACAATCCCGGCCCGGCCATGGCCCCCGCGGCGCCCGCTTCCCTGACACGCGGAGCCGTGCAATTCATCGTGCAATTCATCGGCAAGCAACCCAACCCAACAGCCAGGCGCTTAGGTGGGCAACCCAGCAACTCGCCAAGAGACACATCGGCACGCCATGCCTGCGCGCCACGACTCAGGCACAACACAACACAGCCTCAACCCCAACACTTGTGCCACCTGCATGCCACTCACAAACCGCACCACACCACGTCTAGCCCCAGCTGACAGGCTACCGGCCCCACAATATGTCCATCAACAGTATGTGTTCAAGTAACTCGCAGTGTGTCTATTTAAAAAGTTGAAGTAACACGTCCCCTTCAGGGTGCAGCACGCCCTGGGTTCTGGCGACCCGATGGTCGACCACAGCAGCTGTGTGCGAGTGTGGTGCCTCTCACGCCGAGCCAGCAGCCACCAGCGTGCCGGCGTGCAGACGCACGCGCGCGTCGCACCACTCCCAGCGCCCAGCCTCGGCGCCCGCCTCGCCGTCGGCCGCCACCACAACCACGCAGGCGCCGTCGGCGCACGCCTTTCGCAGCAGCGCCACCAGCCTGGCCTCGCCCAGCGCCTGCAGGAAAGCGCCCACGTCCTCCACCAGCAGCAGCGACGGCCGCCGAATGAGCGCGCGCGCCACCGCTAGCCGCAGCAGGCCGGGCGCCGACAGCGCGCTGCCGCTGCCGTCGCCCAGCAGCGTCAGGTAGCCGTCCTGGGGCGAGGGGAGCGGGGTCGGGCAAGCGCATCAGACGGCCGGCACGAACCGAGCTGGCTGGGTTGCGGCGGCGCAGGGGCAGGCACGTGAAAGTGCAGCGTGGGGCCTGTGGGGCCAGGCACTCCGGCGCGCATAGCCTAGCCGTCCCTCCGCCACCACCACCACCAACGCACACTCACCCGCAGCGTCATGGCCTCGGAGTGCAGGCCTGCCTCCAGGCACGCATGCCGCACCTCGTCCGTGCCCACGGCCCGGCCCGGGGCCGCCACCGCCACATTGTCCTCCAGGCTGGTGCGGAAGACGCCGCACATGGACCTGAGCAGCGCGGCGGTGGGGGACAGGGCACGTGTTTGGGCAGCCGTCGCGAGCGAGCCGAGCAGCGGTCCTGTCCCCAACGTGTTTCGCGGGGGTTGGGAGCACCGCGCCCTGCCCGCGAGGGCCCGCGCCCTGGACGCTGGCTGGGCTGGCCGCAGAACACCTAAAGACGATGCCAGCGCCCGCAACTCGTATCAGCCATCACCATGCGAATCGTAGGGCCGAGGGGTCGCGCAGTAGTTGCAAGTTACGCGACGCGCCCGGGCCCTGGCGATGGTTAGGCCAGCCGCAGGACACGCAACAGCGATGCCAGCGCCCACAACTCACACCACCATCATTTCGTTCACAATACTCGATCGCCGACTTTGATAAGACTATCCTACAGAATTATACAGCCCTATCCATGGTGCCCACCTGCTGATGAGAGCCACCCGGTCCCGGGGCGGCCGCAGGTCGTCGTTGCGGAAGCTGAATGCCGCCCACTCCCAGCCGCCGCTGGCCGGCGCGGGCGGCGGCGCGGGCGGCGTGTCTCGGCGCAGCAGGCGGTCCAGCGGCGAGGGGCCTAGCAGCGCGGCCGCCGAGGGCAGCGCCGCGTCGGGCAGCTGGAAGGCGAGCGTGCCCTTGTAGGGCGGCGTGCGCAGCAGCAGCAGCGACAGTAGGCCGTGCAGGCCCTCGGGGTCGTCGCCTGGGTGGGCCGGGCACACGTTGTCACACACAGTCGGCCAGTCACTCGGTCAGTACAGCGCGCTGCAAGTCATGCCGTCCCGGCATGTGTGCTCGCACGGAGCTCTATAGCGGTCAGGCACCGACGGCTCAGGTCGCGCAACGGCCGCTGCGCCCTCACCCGACAGCAGCAGCGCCTGGCCCGACAGCAGCTGCAGCGTGGCATCGCGCAGCAGCAGCCGGTCCGTGCGGCCGCGCGCCGTCAGGTGCACGCCCGTCAGCCGGAAGCCGCCCAGCATGCGGCTGAAGTCGGGCCGCGCCGATCTGGGCCGCGGGGCCGACAGCGCGCTCCAGCTCATGCCGGCGGTGGCGCCGGCGGAGGACGCCTCCAGATCGCCGCCGCTGACGTCGTCGGCCGCCAGCAGCGGCTCCGACAGGCCAGCGGATCCCGCGCCGGAGCCGACGCCACGGCCGCGGCCGCGGCCGGAGGCGGCGGCAAGGACGGAGGTGGCGGCGGTGCTGCCGCCGCACGAGGGGCCCACGGGGGCGTCGACGTCGCGGAAGAGACTGCGGCCGGAGTGGGCCTGGGCGGTGGCGGAGTCGCCCTCACCGCCCGGCACGGCGCCGAACGTGCCGCGGTCGTGCAGCTCGACCAGCCGCTCCACGCTGCCGAGGCCGGCCATCAGCCGGGCGTAGCTGTCGCTGGCCTGCGGTGCCAGCGGGACGGCAGCGCGGGTTGGCCAAGATGCACGTGAGAGGCGTTAGTTGGGATGGGTGAAGCCTTAGCCAGGCCAGCGATGCGTAACAGTTCCACTAGTGGACCTGTACGCGCTAGCTGCCGTGGGCGGCAGTGCATGTGAACGGCCGCGCCGTGCTGTGCCGTACCTGCTTAAGGCCATGCTGCAGCCAGGAGCAGTACGCCAGCACCGCGATGAGGCTGCCGACCGTGGTGGCGCCGTCGAACAGCGCTGCGCCGCCCAGCGCCAGCAGGCTCCAGCGCAGCGACGAGCTCAGCAGGCTGGTGGCGGCGTTGTGGCTGTGCATGAGGGCCTGTGTGGCCGAAGGATGGAGCGAGGTCGGGGTTGGGTGGGACGGATCACCGGGCGAAGCGAGTGCGTGCCGTGGAGGAGGGCCGCAAGCGCCAAGGCTGGCAGAGGCCCGCTGCCGGATAGTAATTCAGAGCGTAGAGGCGTAGGGTGTTCCAGTGTTAGGTAGCACAGAACCCCACACGCGGCACAGCACGCCCCGGTGTGTGCGAAGGTTCCTTTCAACATGACGACGAAGGGCTGCGCTTACGTTGAGTACAAAGGTGTTGCGGAAGTAGTCGCCGGCAAAGAGGCGGTAGTCGGCCACGGCGCGCGGCTCCAGGCCCAGCGCCGACACGAGCGGCATGTGTCCGAAGATGGTGAGGGAGAAGCCAAACATGCGGCCCATGGATTGGCGAACAGCCAGGTTGAGCCTGCAAGGGGAACGACAAGTAGCAGCAGCCGGGTTGGGGGTTCGGCAGGACGCAGGCAGCGGCGGGCTGCGAAGGTGCAAAGCCGGTGGCCAGGCCGGCAGCGCCGCAGGACCGCCACAGCGTGCTTTGCGGCGTGTGGGCCTAACCCACAGCATGCGTAATCGCACAAGGCCAGCCACGGCGTGGCCGTGCTCCCCCTCACTTGCGCAGCCAGATGCCGAGCAGCCCCGCTTCCGCCACGTCCACCGCCGCCACCAACACGAACACGGCCGCCAGCTGGGGCCGGCCGCTGAACAGGTGGCCGGCGCTGGCGAGCAGGAAGGCGCCGGCGCCCAGGAACAGCGTCGCGCCCTCCACCAGCTGCGCGAGGAGGAGGGAGCCAGGCGACACGTCAGCCGGGGCTGCGCACTGGCGCCTTCGTTCGGCACCCCTCGCGGGGAGGCGCACCGCTGGCGCTGCGGCTTCCTGTGGGCAGCCGCCGGCCTGCCAGCTGGCCTCCTCGCCTCCCACGCACCTTGTACAGGGTGCCCGACACGATGCCGCGCAGAGTGAGCGAGTCGCCCGAGGTGCGAGCCATGAGCTCGCCGGGGCTGAGGCGCGCGAAGAAGGGCAGGTCCTGGAACACGACGTGCTCGAAGAAGCGCCTGAGGGTGATGGGGGTGGGGGCAAGGAGCGGGGCCGGTTTCAGGCCCGAGGGATGCAGTTGTCGGGAAGGAAGCAGGCCCCGGCGTCGCTCCATTGGTGTAACCCAGCCAAGGGGCGACGCGCACCTGAACAGCTGGCCCATGGCCCTGCGAGTAAAGAGCTCCAGCGCCAGCTGGCCCACCAGGCTCAGCCCTACATCAGCCACGACCAGGCCTGTCGGGGCAAGGGGCCGCAGACGAGGAAGGCAGGCTCGAACCGGGGTGGTGGTGGTGCACACCAAGAACGGGCGGGTGGCGCGACCGGTTGCCGAGGGCCCAGACCACGCGGCTAACCCCGCCCAGGCATGGGGGATCACTCTGGCCTGCGCAAGGCGCGCTACGCCACCCAGCCAGGCCGCCGCCCAACTGCATCGGTCCCCCACCGCACCCGCAGCCAGACAGAGGTTGTTCCAGAACTGGTGCGTGTCGAGCTCGTTGAAGGCGTCGAACAGCGCCGCCTCCACCCGCGGCAGGCACAGCCGCGCGGTGAGGCCCGCCAGCATGAGGCCATAGGCGGCGATCAGCAGCGGCTTGTCGATGGCAAGCACGCCCACCTGGGGGTGGAGAGGACGGGCAGGGACGGGCGACGCCGAGCTGGCTTGAGGGCCAAGTGACAGGCCGCGGCGCCACGCTGGGTCGGAGGCAGCTGGGTTGATGCAATCACCGGTAGAAGGCCCGGGCGCGAGGCTGCTCGACAGGGCTCCTGGAGCCAGGGCGAGCTAATATTGCTGGCCTGACCGTTCACTGCCCCCCGAAAGGGTCCTACCACAAACATGGCGAGCTGGCCGAGGGTGGGCCGCCGGCGCTGGTGCGTCTCCGTGTCGCGCACGAGGGGCAGGTAGCCGTCGCCGTCGCCGTCGCCGCCGCCCGGGCCGCTGCCCGGTGCCGCCGTCTGGGACGACTGCGAAGGCGAAGAGGAGGGGGGGCGCGGGGTGGCACATAGCCCGTATGGCAACCTAGCACCCTGGCACGTTCTAACTTTACAACACTTAGGCGGGAGCTCTCCCAAGGCTGAGGTTCCGAGGCCCGGAGGAAGCCTGCATCCTAGTCGAAGCAGGCGACACGCACATACACGCACATGCGCACATACACACCTGGTAGAAGGAGCCCAGGCAGTCCTGGCCTGCCCCACTGCCCATGTCCATCTGGCCAAGGCCAGAGCAGCGGACCCAGAATGTCGCCGTGTCGGCGGCAGACGAGCACAGCGGCGCGCCAGCTTCGCCGCCGGCCCCGCCGGGCCAGAAGTCGTCGGCGGCGTCAACACGCGTCTCGTCGGCGGCGCCGACACGCGCGCCGCGGTCCTCCGGCGGCGCCGTCAGCAGGCTGGTGCCCAGCTGCTCGCCCAGGGAGGCCACGACGACGTCGCTGTCGGCGTCGCCGGCGGCCGCGAGGGAGGTGCCGCTGGCTGCAGCCGACGGAGCGGGCATCGGCAACGGCGCCGGCACGCCGATGGCGGCGGTGGTGGCGGAGGAAGGCTCGGCGGAGGCGGCAGAACTGAGTATGCCGCGAACGGGGGAGCCGACGACGGGCGGCGTGCCGGCGGGGGCGAAGGGCGACACTGCGCCGCTGACAACGCCGCTGCCAGTGTGCGCGCTGGCGAGTGACGCAGCGCTGCTGCCAAAGCTGGCGCCGATGAGGCCCTTGAGTGCTGCATTATGGCGCCTGGGCCCGACACATGTGCGGGTAGGGGGCCAACAGCCGCACGGTCAGCGGGAGCAGGGGGTCGGCCGACTCTGCCGATGGGCGCCAGGCCAGATGCCATACAGTGGTGCCACACACTGCTGGTGCCATCTGGTGCCACACACTGCTGGTGCAAGCGGCTAGGGGCCGATGCATGAGACACGAAGTGAGACGGGCCGCGAGGTGATTAGTGCCGGGCTGCTATGGCTTCCACGTCCCCTACCTCTGGCGCTCTCGCGCAAGCTCCTGCATGGCGCGCTCCGCCGCCGCCAACGGCGGCCCGTTTGCCGCCGTCGCCGCCGCCGGCGTCAGCACCTCCGCCAGGCCCCAGCTGTCGGCGGCGCCGCTGCCGCCTGTCACGCCACTGCGGCCACCGCCGGGCGCCGCCGTCGGGCCGGCACCGGCGCCGCTGGCGCTGGTGCTGCCGGCCAGCCCCATCGCAGCACGCAACCTCTCCACCTCCCGAGCAAGGTCCTCCTCGGCGCTGAGGCAGCCGGAGGCAGCCGTCAGTGGGCCGAAGCCGAAGGACGACGGCGACGCGTCGCCGGTGGGCGAGGCGGCGGCGCCGCTGGCCTTGGGCCGGATGATGGAGTAGGCCAGCCCGCCGGTGCCGGCAGCGGCGGCGCTCTGGATCGCCTGCCAGCGGAGCTTGCCGGCTGTGGCGCCAGTGAGTCCATCACGTGGGGTCAGGGGTGCAGGGGGGCGCAGGCGCCGGTGGCGTTTAGGCCGGCAGGGAGGTAGGTGCAGGGGCTGCGGTCTAGTAGGAAGACTGGAACGCAGCAGCGCGCGGCGGTGCCTGCAGCAGGCCCAGGCATGAGGCCCGCGCACGGCCGTTCCGTCGGCCCTCTGCAACGGTTAACAATGGTTGCAAAATGTTGGGAAAGCTGGC
This sequence comes from Chlamydomonas sphaeroides, assembly GCA_001662425.1. NCBI lineage: Eukaryota > Viridiplantae > Chlorophyta > Chlorophyceae > Chlamydomonadales > Chlamydomonadaceae > Chlamydomonas > Chlamydomonas sphaeroides. The sequence goes on along the minus strand of BDDC01000094.1, from coordinate 17,372 downwards.
CCCCAATCCCGGGCCAAGCCCCGCACCTGGCACCATGGGGCCCTTGTTAATGGGCGCGCCGCAGTCGTCCGTGTGGCCAGCCGGGTTGAGGACGGCATTGCTGACGGAGATGGATGGTCCCCCTGTCGGCGGTGGCACCGCGGGGCCCGCGGCCAAGACAGCAGCATCTATGGGCGGCGCGGCGCCGGGGGCGGCGTCCGCCAGGGCCTGCACGGCCGCGGCGGCGGGGAGCAGGCAGGAGCCCGGGTCGAAGGTGGGGCCGGCGGAGATGAAGTCGACGAGGGGCTGCGGGAAGATGAGCAGGCCCAGATCAAGCACGCTCTCGTCCGCCTGCACAAATCCTGCGCGCCGGGGACAAGGACGGGGACAATATGGGACAAGGGCAGGGGCCACGCTGAGATTCCACTCAGCAGGCACGGACCGGCCCCATCCGCCAATGGCAACTAACAGTCCGAGACCCACCCGTGCGCGCCGCGCGCATCTCCTCGGCCAGCAGCCGCGCCGCCGTCTGCGCCTTCTTGCCCTCCACCCAGCGCTCCACGCCCTCGGGGTCCAGCGAGCCGAGCACGAAGCGGCCGCCGTGGCGCGACACCTGCGCGTTCACCTGCGGGCGAGTGCGGAAGGGCGTACGGTGGGCATGGGGCCCATGGGTGGGTGCGACCGCGGTCCCGACGTCTCAAACGCCGGCCACACATATCCAACACGACAGGCCGGTCGACAGCAGCCCTTGCCGGCCACCCGCCCCACCTCCTGCAGCAGCAGCCCCCACAGCATGTTGACGCCGCCCGCGCGGCGCAGCTCGGCCCGGTGCAGGAAGCCGATGGAGATGAGGTGGTCCACACTGGCCTGCCCAGGAACGAGGTCGCACACGTACCGGTCAGGATTGGGGAACACAAGGGCAGCCATGAAGACGTACGCATGCGCTGAACAAGCATCAGCCGCGCAGGTGCTAGCCGGCCTCGCCACAGAAGGCGAGCATCGCCCGCAGGCGGCGTGCCGTCAGCGCCCTTGCAGCCCAAACCCACACGCGTTGCCCCGACCAGCCCCCGCTTGCCTGCATCTTGCCGTCGTCGTCGTGGAAGGGCCGCAGCACCTTGAACAGCTCCGTCTTGCTCAGCCCCACGCGGCGGTAGTGGGTCCAGGTGGCGGCGTCAAAGGCGTAGTCGGAGCCGTGGCCCTTGAGGTAGCGCACCAGCGACCGCACAACCTGGGAAGTGGGGAGGACGTTTTGCGTCGCGGCAGGTATGTGGCTGCACAGCAGGTCTCGCTCGCGAAGGACGCGGGCGGCAGGGAGGTCCGGCCACACCGACAGGGCGGGTTAGCGGCGCGGGTTGGCGGTGGGGGGCCATGTCATCGTGGCGAACTAGGCCCCCTGCGGCGCAGATCTCCCCCTACGCCCCCTACCCTACGCTGCACCTCTCTTCCCCCTTCCCGCTCTCGCCTGCTGGCTGGCCGTGTAGGGCGTGCCGTCCTTCTCCAGCTCCCACACCAAGTGGAACTCGGTCTTGAGCGCGTGCACGCAGGGCCGGATTACATCGGCCGCCGCGTCCTCGCGGGCCTGGATGGCGAAGAGGTTGGGGCGGGAGGGCGGGGGCAAGGGCATGGATTGGGGAGGGTCAGGGAAGGGCCGGGCCGGGACGGGACGGGGGCAATAGGGGTCGGGCACCGCTGGAGGACATTGTCGCGGGGCCTGCAAGCCGCCAGGCGCGCTGTACGGCAGATGTGCTAAGCGCTGTACGGCAGATGCGGCAGGGGCTGCCGTACCGATTGAACGGACGCACCTGCTGGGTGTAGTACAGTTCCGCCTGGCCGGGTGCGGTCTTGAGGATGAGGACCTGCCGGGGGTCGAGGCGCAGGGAAGGGGCACGAGGTGCGTGTCACGGACCACAACAGGGAGCCAAGGCGCGCGGCCGCACGGCCGGGCCGATTGCCGGTGGAGCGGAGGCATCTGCAGGGCCTTCTGTGCGGCGGCCCCACCTCGTTCTGCGTCACGTCTCGGCTCATGAAGTACTCGGCTAGCCAGTCCTGGGGGGAGGAGCGGGTTGCGCAGTAGGCGGTGAGCAAGAGGCGCACGTGTCACAGCCAAAGATGGTCCGAAGATGTTCCTGGGACCCGCGAGCGTCCGCCTCCCCGCACACACCACCCGGGACAGGCTGGGCCTCGCTTCCGCACTGGCGCATGTAACCGCATTCCCGCTACGCACGGCCGACGCGCCACTCTACCCGGGGCGTGCTGTGCCGCGTGTGGGGTCCTGTTCTACTCAGCACTTGAACACACCAGCCGCCGCACCTTGCTCAGCACCTCGACGTCCTGCGGCTCCAGCACCAAGCCGCCCAGACGCAGCCCCGTCACAGCCTCGCGGGCCGCGAAGCGAGCCTGCGTGCGCGATGGTTGCGGCGCAACAGCCAGCAGCAGCAAGCGGTCGGAGTCCAGCCGGCGGCAACAAGGGTGTAACAGGAGTTAACCCGCTACAAGCAAGAGGTCTCTCGAGATGCTCCACGGAGCCACGGAAGTGGTATACATGGTGTGGTACCTGCCACAAAGGGGGACCGGATACGGTACGCCGAGGGCTGTGCGCCGTACCTCGGGGCTGTACTTCTGTACGAAAAGCAGCACGTCGACGTCGAAAGAGCCGGGCGGCTCGGGCTTGCCGTAATTTTCTTTGAGCAGCTTGCGCGCGATGCCGCCCTTGAGGCCCATGCCTGAGGGACACGGGAACACGAGCATGCCGCAGGCAGGTGCTAGGGAAGAGAGCCCGTCACGCGATGTCGGGGTTTGTTGGTTTCCGGCGTCGGCCGCATAGGAAAGGTGCAAGGGGGTGTTGGATGAGCGCTTCATGCTGTGTCGTGTCGAGTCGTTGGCGCCGGCAGCATCGCTTGCTTGATTGAGGGCACTGGCAGCGAAGGCAGAGGCGGTGTGCGCGCCTGCTCACCCACGGGCAGGTCCTCGACGAAGGCGGCGATGTGCGGGGTGGTGTCCCACATCGCCGCCATGTCCAGCGCCTCCACGCACACCGTCATGGGCTGCCGTACTAGACCGTACTTGACCTGCAGAAGCAAAGGGAACAGACGGGAGCGGGTGGTGCGCGTGTGTTGCTTGGTGTCGTGACGCCGTGGACGGCGAGTACTCAAGTGTGCCCATGGCGATGCGTCCACAGCAGCCGAGCTGCGGCAAGGGGCCCTCACCTCCACGACAGGGCGGGGCGTGAAGAGCGCGGGAATGAGGCGCCAGCGCTGCGGGGCCGAGAAGGGGCAGCCTCCAGGTCAGGGCATTCGGACAGCCCTGATCGAGCACAGCGCCGCCGTGCGCCCGCTGGCCCGGCGCACCAGCAGCAGGTGGTAGCCGCCCGCCGCGGAGGCCGCCATGAGCAGCACCACCGCCGACACCAGCAGGATGATGTCCCATGGCAGCGAGGCCACTGAGGGGGAGGGGGCGAAGGGGCGTTGGTGCAGGCGGCGGGCAGGCATGCCGGCAGAGCGGCACGCGGCCGTGCCAAGGCTCCGACACGGCAAAGTGGTGGCGTCGGCAGCGCCCCCCTGTCCGACGCCTCACCCGTGTCTGAGTCGGCGAAGGCGGGGTACGACACGATGTCAGCGGGCGAGTTGCCGCATGTGCCGTACGCCAGGAGCGGCCGCTCGCCGCCGTCCAGCGCCGCCGCCAGGCCCAGCGATATCGCCGCCAAGTCCTGCCCCAGGCCCAGCCCCGCCATGCCCTCAGCGCTGCGTCCGCCATTCGCCAGGTCCTGCCCCGCCGCCCATAGCGAGCTGATTTGGTGGCTGCCGGCGCCGGGCCCCATACCCGCCACGCCCACCCGGCCGCTGTCATCGGCAGCGAGCGTGCTGCCGCCGCTGGGGCTGCTGCCGCTGCCGAGCAGCGTCCCGTGGGTCGCCTGCGTCCGCGGTGAGGAGGCGCCGCTGACGATGGAGGAGCAGTCGATGAGCTTGAGTGAGCCCCGGGACAGGCAGACGCGGACCTCTCGCAGCACGGCGGGGGCGCCCTTGGCCGCGGGCGGCGCGCAGGCGAGGCCGATGAGCGGGTTAAAGGCTGTGCCGTAGGCGGCTGCCAAGGCGGTCGAGACCTGCATGTAAATTAGCATGGGAGGCAGGAAGGGGCGCAGGACGGTGTCAGGCCGGGGTGGTGGAAGCACGAGCCCGGCCGCTGGAAGAGTGTATGGTCCCCGGGGGGGGGGCAGAGAGGGTCGTCCGGGGCGGGGGCTGGTACGCTCGTGTGGGCGTCATGTGGGTCGATGTGGGTCGATGTGGGTTTATGTGGGTCGATGTGGGGCGCGGCGAGGGAGCTGAGAGCTGGGAGCTGACCTGGTCCAGCGTGTAGCGCTTGTCGCTGGTGGGCGTGACGCCCGCGGCCGCCAGCACGCCGTGCACGTTCTGGTGCAGCGACGCAGAGTACACGGCGCTGAAGTACGTCAGCTGGTCGAGGCCGCTGCAGGTGCCGTGCCTGGATTCGGGTGCAGAGAGCGTGGGTGAGCCACTGGGACAGTGCGGAAAGGTTGCTTGGAGGCTGAGGTGCCAAGGGCGCGGCACTGACGGACCTGCTCCATTCGTGGCTCCAGAAGCTGTGCAGGTTCTTGGGGAAGATGGTGGTGGTGGGCGAGCGAAGGTAGTAGGCCAGCGAGCCCTCGAAGGGCCCGAGCTGGTCAGGGTTGAAAATCTCCTTGCCGCAGTATTCGGGCAGCGGGCCCCTCAGTCTGCGGGCCCGGGGTCGGGCGGGGTCCAGGGCTGAGTTGGGCGAGCACGTCGGTGGCAGATGCGCAGTACGCGGAAATCGTCCGTTATCTGCTGCTGTGGTTGGGGATCGCAAGCAACAGCGTAGGTGCCAACTGCGCACAAGCGTTACGGAAAGCTACGCTATACGGACTCACGGACACGTGGTCGCGTTGGCCAAGGCGTGTTGCCCTATCTCAGCTTCCAACGTCCCAGCGACCTTCTTGCTTACCTTGCTGGCCACAAGCCGTGCGACCAAAACCCTGCACTGGCGACACCGCTGCCGATGATGTGTTTCGCGCGGCCATGGCTAACAGGACTGATCACGCTTGGCGGCCAATATGTACTAAAAATGAACAAATCGAAGTCAGTAGTGTTGGAGTTTGAAGCCGGAGGCGGAGGCGAAGGCTTGGTTTTCTCGGGCTTCGGCCAGGGTGCATCAACTGAGAAAGCAGCAGCTAAGGGGGCCAATTGGAGTGTCACAACTAGTGCCAGCATAGACCGGGCGCATGTCCAGTGGTCGGCGGACATCTCCGGTAATTGCAGGACCCTATTATAGTTGCGCGACGGCACGGTTGCTAGGCCATCGAACATGCAGCGGAATTACTGAATTAAAAGTTGGTATGCGTGATAGCGACAAGTCTGGCGTCCGCTAGGCCCTGCGGCGGTGCATCATTGCCGTGCGGGTCCTGCACCCTTCTCTTACGGCAGCTGCTGGTACCGGTGACTCTTTGGTGCCGCAGCCGACGTCTGCCCCACGCACAAGAACCTGGTGGCATGCGCAGGCGCTCATTGGGAGGGCGGAAGTTCGGGCCGGCCATCGGCAGGGATGCCGCGGGCTGCCACCGTGAGTCAACGTACCCTACCAACCCTATAGAATCCCTGGCACAGCGCACATCGATGTGGCGCCACTAGCTGTGCTCACCCTTATAGAAGGGCCACCATTGCACTGGGGGAGTAGGTGGAAGCGGGCGGGGAATGCAGTGTACGTGCAGGGTACGTGTGCCTGTTGTGAATGCTTTATGTCAAAATTGTATGCCATACTTGACACTCATAAAAATGCCTTGTTCCGCTCCTTGCGAATACGCATGACACACACTGCACCAGTTTACAATTGCTTGCGTTAACCTCCTCTCTAACGTCGCAAAGTAAGACGCGGTGGTGCTCGCCATGTCAATAAACGACGGGCTGTACACGTCGGAGCTGCTCGCCGCGTGCCAGGGGCTGCCGAAAGTGGAACTCCACGCCCACCTGAACGGGAGCGTGCGCCCGGACACCATTCGGTAAGCTACTCACCACATGACCCTGCACAGAAGCGGCATTAGTGATGGGGCGTAAGGGGGCATTTGGGATGGGGGTTAGCGGCATTTGGGATGGGGGTTTGGCGGGGGCGGTGCAAGCCGAGGGGACTTGAGGGGTGAAGGTCATGAGCTCGCCCGCTTGCGCCCCTTCCCCCACCCATATCCTGGAGTCGTGGGCGGGGCCATGTGCGGCGGCGGTGGCGCGTGAGCAAGCAGCTTCATGGGTTCAAAGGCGAGGGCTTGAAGGGGCTTGGCCCCTCACGCCTCCGCCTGCCCTCCACGCAGGGCCATCCTCGAGGAGCGCTCCGCAGCGGGCGAGGCGCTGCCTGTGAGCCAGCAGCAGCTGGACGACTTGACCGCCGGCGGCGAGCGCTCGCTCGCCGACTGCTTCCGCCTCTTCGACATCATCCACGCAGGTGCGATGAGGAGCTGCCGACGCACAGCGCCTCGCAGCCATATGACGTCGCCACCACAGCCTCACCGCCGCTGAAGACCCTCCGGTGCCTCCACCTCACACCCCTCCACGCAGTCACCACGACGCACGACGCCATCTCGCGCATCGCGGCGGAGGTGCGGCCGCAGCGCCGTGCCGGTCCTCCACTCTGGCGCAGAGGGGTGCCCTGCAGGCCCCTTGCCTGGCCTCGGCGCGGCTCAGCATGCCCACTCCCGGTGCCTCCATCGCTAGTGGTCGCGACTCATCCTTGCCTGCAACCTCGGCCCACGGCCGCAGGTAGTCCGCGACTTTGCGGCCGACAATGTGGTCTACCTGGAGCTCCGCACCACGCCCAAGGTACGCCCAGCGCTCGGCCCGGACACTGTGCTCCCGCGCTGGATGCGCGCGTGCACCTGCTGCCGAGGTGCGCATGCGGCAGCACCCCCGACGCCGCCGCTGCCGCGACCCGCAGGCCCGGCCTGAGCACGGCATGACTAAGGAGTCGTATACGGAGGCCGTACTGGCGGGCATCGAGCAGGCGCTGGCGGAGCTGGCGGCGGGGCCGCGCCAGCCGCAGCCGCAGCTCTGCGCCGCTCACCCCTCGCCAGCCCCTGCTACGCAACAGGACCGGTCGGAGCCGGCCGGCACGCCAGGCGGCCAGTGCCTCGACGCGGCAGAGCCGGCGCCGGCGGCGGTGCCGGTGGCGAGCCCCTCTCGAGACCAGCTCGCGCACGCGTCCTCTGAGCTCAGCGTGTCGCCGGCGGCGGCCCGGTCGGTGGCTGCCGGCGCATGCTCGGTAGCGGCGGCAGTCACGAGCAGCGCGAGCGCCGGCCCGGGCTCAAAGGCGGCGGCCGTGAATGGCAGCGCTGGGCCTCCTACCGCTGACGCTGCCTGCGGGGCCGCCGGCGGCGGCGGCGCCGCTGCCGCATCCCCTTCGCCCATGATTGTGAAGCTACTGCTGTCCATAGACCGCCGCGAGGACGAAGCGGCTGCCATGCAGACGGTGCGGCGGGAGGCGGACAGGCGACTGGATTGTTTATCCGGGCAGGGCCGATACCGGTATGGGGCCATGATGAGCGCTGGGAGATTGCGAGCACCCCTACCAACCTCATCGCGTTGACCTCATCGCACTGGCGCGCGGCTCCACCTCTCCACCGCCCCGCAGGTCCAGCTGGCGTGCCGCTACCATGGCCGCGGCGTGGCGGGCTTAGACCTGTCCGGCAACCCCTACGTCGGCAGCTGGGAGGCGTGGCGGCAGCCGCTGGCGGCGGCGCGGGAGGCGGGCCTGCACGTGACGCTGCACGCGGGCGAGGTATACCGGCCCGAGGTGCGGCGGCGGCGGCGGCGGCGGCGGTGGCGGTGGCAGGCGGAGGCTCCTTTGCGTAGTGGGGCTTGCGGGATCGTCCCAATGGTGGAGAGCTGTAGGCCACGCCGCCCCACTTGCGGGCGGACCGCCGCAAGCAAGCCGGCGGAGAGACGCTTGCCCCACGGCCCCTGGCCGCCACCGCGTCGAGACGCGCTGGCCGCACAGCCCCTGCGCCCCGCCCCTGGCCGCAACCGTGTGCAGGAGACTGCGGCCATGCTGTCCTTCCGGCCCGACCGGCTGGGCCACTGCTGCTGCATGGACGCGGAGCTGGCCTCGCAGCTGCGAGTAAGGGGCCGGGGCCGGGGCCGGGGCCGGGGCCGGGGCCGGGGCCGGGGCCGGGGCCGGGGCCGGGGCCGGGGCCGGGGGCGGGGGGAGCGAGCTGCTGGCCCCACGCTCGCAGCGCTCGGTGGCGCGCCCCGCCGTGCGCCCTGGATGCTGCGGACGGCTCCTGCGCGCCTGCCTCCCTGCCTGCGCCCACTGGCGGTGCCTCGGGCTGCCTCGCCGCCGGCTGGTCCTGCTCGCCTCCGCCTCCGCCTACGCCTACGCCCGGCCCCAGTCCGCAGCCATCTCGCTGCGTGTGTGTCGCCTCGCGACACCCTCTCCTCGCTGGCTGGCCCCTCCTCTCCCTTGACCCGCCCCCTCTGTGCACCACCCCCGGCCCCTGTCTGCCCAGTCCGCGGCCATCCCGCTGGAGCTGTGCCTCACCAGCAACGTGCTGACGCAGTCGGTGCCCTCCTACCCGGAGCACCACTTCGCGGAGCTGTACGCCGCTGGGCACCCCGTGGTGCTGTGCACGGTGCGTGAGGATGGTGGCACAAGGGCTGCTCGGCTTGGGCTTGGGCTGCGATGTCGGCTGGGCGGTGGCTGTGCGGCCGCGGCAGCGCAGGAGTTGTGTCTCCATAAGCGTGCCTGCCTGGCCCGGGGCTTGCGCGCTGCAGGACGATTCGGGCGTGTTCAATACCACGCTGTCGCGGGAGTACGCCATCGCCGCGGCCGCCTTCAAGCTTCCTGGTGCGCTGCGCTGGGCCAAGGTTGGGGGGCCGGAGATGCGGCGGGGCTGGGGGTTGCTGGGGGTTGTGCTTGCATGGCTGCAACTCCCACCCGGATTGCGTCTTGATCCATGGGGCACCTGCATAACTAGCCGGCGGCTAGCGAGCTTGACAACACGCAGTCACGCTCCCCCGGGCCCTGGACGCTGTCCCTCCGCAGTGTCGGCGCTGCAGCAGCTGGCTCGCAAGGCGGTGGACTACACATTTGCCAGCGAGGAGGAGAAGGCGGCGCTGCGGGCCGCGGTGGAGCGGGCGCTGGGCGCTGCGGCGGCACAATAACGCCGGTGCTGGGCGCTGGCACCGCTTGTTCGCGGCGACTGGCATGGCTGCGGTGGCGGGGCTGGGCTGGCCTGGTGCGGGATGGTGGGCGCCGTCCAACATGCCTGCAACCGACAAGCTGTTTCGCAGCGTCCCACACGAGTGCAACCTGGAAGCTGCAGCGCCGCCTTGGCATACCGAAAAGGTGCTCAATACCCTCCCCCAGTGCGATCGCTGGCAGGGGATTGATGGCGGGAGGGGACGTGAGCAATCTTCAAGCCCTACAGCGCCGCGATGGCGTCGTGACTGAGCTCATGAGGTTTCACAGCAACCACCTGCCCCCATTGCTCCAGCCTTCAACCAAGCCCTCCTCGCTGTCTGTGAGCCTCTCGTGCGCATTGGCGCGTCAGCTCCCGACCCACGCAATCCCCGTTGCCGCCCACCCCACCGGCGCTCGGCCCCTGAGCCCCATCACCTGCGCATCCTGCGTCTGCCAGTCATGCCGTCCGTCCTTGGCCAATGATGAATGCGTCAGCCCAGTAGCCCGGCCCCACCTACCCAGCGTACTGTAGCCCTGAGCCTGGCCATTGCCGTCCCGCCTCCGAGTCATGTGGCGCACCACCGCCGAGCGGGTCCAGCGCCGCTGGGCGCTTCTTACCCACGAGCCCCACCACACCATGCCGTAACCACCCTCGCCTCCGCACATCTTGCTCCACCCAAGCCGCACGCTTCACGCGCAGACCCTCAGGCACCCCAGCCGCTCCACCTTCTATCCCAACCCTGTCATGCTTGCAGCAATGTGCGCCGCAAAGGCTAGTGCCGGATCGGCCGAGCCCTCGGAACGCTTGTTGCGGCCGAAGCCATCCACCGCCTGTCATCCCCCTTCTGTATCCTGCCTTGCCCACCATCACTACTGCTTGTTGCGGCCGAAGCCGTCGTCCCACTCCACCAGCTCCACGGTGCCGTCTCGGATAAGCGGCTCCGCCTCATCGGCGGGCAGGCTGAGCGTGGTGCCGGCCAGGATGGTGGCGCGGCCGTACGACAGGATCACCTCGCCCACGTCCTTTAGGCCGCGCACGTTGAGGAAGGTGTCCTTGGGCGGCCGCGTGTCCTGGTGGGGCGGCAGTGGGAGGGGAGGAGGCGGCAGTGTGAGGGGAGGCGGCGGCGTTGAGAGGCGGAGGACCGGGAAGCCGAGGCGCGGGACAGGTGAGGCGCGGGCGTCGAAACAGAAGCCCAGGGCAACATGGGGCAGTGTGCCGGCGCACGAGCGGCTCGGCTGCAGGGGGCGCCCGTACGAGGGTGGGGCCGCGTGTGCCGGCCGTCGCACCAGCGTGAGGTCCATGCCGATGCCCTCGGCTTTGGACATGTAGGTGGACAGCGCGCGGGAGTACTCGTTGAAGAACTGAGGGGGCCGTGGGATACAGCGGGGGAGACAGGAGTGCATCGAGATGGCCCAAGGAGAGGGTCTGTGGGGCAGGCGCTGATTGGCCATTGTCGGATGCTTGCGGGCGGCCAGCGCAGCCGTGTGGGCGATTGGTGCGGCACCCGGTAAACCACAGTTGCGGTGGCTGGGCGCGGTGCGGTGTGCATCACAGCCTCGTCTGCGGAGACGCCGCACGTCTGCAGCCGCCGGCCCCCGCCGCCGCCCTCTGCCCCCACCCACCCCGCACCTGTATCTCCTGCTGGGAGCAGCGCGTCTTGGCGGCCTCCGGCAGCGCACGCATGGTCCAGCGCAGCTCGCGCAGCCGCTGCATGCGCTCGTTCCTGGGGATGCAGGGCCAGGCAAGGGGCGTGGGTCATCGTGGCAGGGAGACCAGGAGTACACGGTGCGGGTGCTCGGCCTGCCGAGAGCGCCCCTGGCCGTGAGCGCAAGGATGCGCGCCCTACGTCTTGTGCTGCTGGCCAAGGATGGGCTCCGCCTCATCGTGGCAGAGCCATGGGTGGCATGTGCGCTTGGGCTCCAGGGCGTGGAGCCTGCAGAGCGCAGGTGGCGCTGCTCACATGTAGATGAGCAGCATGCGTTTGTTGCGCTTGATGCACTCGTAGTGCAAGCACAGCGTGGTGGCGGTCTCCTCGTCCACCGGCTGCTGTTCCTCGCCCTCCTGCTGCTCCTGCCTGTGCCGGAGCTCGCTGTGGAGGACACAGGTCGCGGGGCGCCGGCACGTGGGCGTGCAGGCACATCCAGGGGCGGGACCTCGACCGTGCGCCCACGCAACCTCGACAGACCGCACCTGACGATGGCCTCCACCTGCGTGTTGTGCTCTTCGCACTCATTCAGAATAAGCCGCACCATCTCCTCCTATAAGGGCGGAAGTAGAAGCGCAACGTCAGAGCTGTCGCCCGAGCTGTCGCGGTGGAACGCGACCCCCTGCGCAGCTTCTAGCGTACATTGTATGGCGGCAGCTGGTCTGTTGCATAGCTTTTAAGTTCCTTGAGAAGCTCGCGTGCTCGCCGTCCGAGCTCGGCCATGAGCTCCGCGAGGGCCCTGCGTAGTCAGCTGTCTGTGTTGCGCGAGTGGCTGCTGTAGCAATTGGGGTCTTTAGTGTAGTTGTTAGGACAGAGCTTGTGGAGTTGGGCCACCTGGTCACTTCGCGCAAATCGCAGCATGAATTGCTCATTGCCGAAGGCCTCGGCGGAAACCCACCGCGCTGCACCGAACATACATTGATCAGATTAGCAGCCAGCTACCACGTCACTGGGCTGCTGTGAGCGACGCTCAAGACATCCACGGGAAAACCCGCAGATGAGGCATCGCTCCTGACACCGGAAGCATGAGTAGGTAAGACTTGAGCATTGACGATGCTGGTTGCGACCTGGCTTGCGAGCGCATGGCGAAGCATGCGGCGCTGCTGTCCTTTCCCGTGCAGGCGCGCGGACCCCAAGGCGCGCAATGCCCTAAATGAGGCCACAGCAACAGGCAGGCGTCGCGCACAGGTGTGTAAGACAGTTCTCCGTGCACCCGCGTACCTAGCACCTGCCCGCACGGGACGAGCCACCCCGCGACACCCCTCGCGGCCCGCATGCCCACAGGTCCAGGAGAAATCCGCCCGCAACCGTGATGCGGCGTTGCGCAGCCGGCGCCTGCTCGCGGAGCTCACGGGCGGCGGCGGCGCCTCGGAGTCCGCGCTCGCGGCGCTAGGCGACGATGTGCTGGCCGACCGGGCCAAGGCCGTGGCTGCGGCGCTACAGCAGTGGCAGCAGCTGCCCGCAGCAGAGTGGCACTCGGCACTGCAGCAGCTCGCAGCGCTCCTATCAACGGGTGGGACTGGCCGGGGACTGGCGGGCAGCAGCAGCGTGCCCAACCCCGGCGCTGGCCGCCATGGGCGAAGAGCCGCGCGCTCATCCTGAGCTGCCCTTGCCCTCCGGTTATCGCAGGGAGCTACGCCACAGCCCAGGCCGCCCTGGCCGGCGGCGTGGTGCCATCCCTGGTGTCCCTCCTGCAGCAGCCCACGCAGCTGACGCCAGGTACGGCAACACGCGACCGCCGGTCGCCGCCGCCAACAGCGCTCAGCTCACGGCGCCAAGGCCTGGCCTCGGCCCCAGGGTCTCCATGCCCGAGCACCGCCGCTTCTTAAACCTCGCCCGATGTCACCAGTCGCCACCTGCACATGCATGGGAGCGCTGACACGCAGCGCTCTAACCCTGACACCCCACAGATGCCACCCGGCGAGCCGCCTGGGCGCTGGAGCTGCTGTCCAGCAACGCCGTGTCAGCGCAGCAGGTGCTGCCGGCGGTGCCGGTGCTCGTGACATTGCTGTCTGGCGCCATCGCCGAGCTCGCCAGCGGCGGCGCCGCCGGCGCTGACGGCCTGCTGCTTGCGGACCAGCTTGCTGCCGCCATCGGCGCTGTCGCGGGTGCGTGAGCGTCGCAGGCGTGTCGCCAGCACCGTTGGCGAGCCAAGCGCTCGCCCCGCCTCCGTGCGCTCGTGCGCCCGTGCCGCCGTTGCATGTGTGACGGGCCCGCCCCCCCCCTGCGCGTACGCTTGCAGGCGCGAGCCCCGACCTCCAGGCCGCCTGCATGGGCCACGGCGCGGCGGCCGCCGTGCTGCAGCTGCTGCTGGCGGTTCTGGAGCCGGCGGCGGCGGCCTGCGCGGCGGCGGCGCCGGCGGGCCAGGCCGAGGCCGCAGAGCCCATGACCATCGAGGGCGGCGACGAGGCGCCTGCGGTGCGCTGCTGCTGCACGGCGCTGTGGGCTGTGGGCATGATGGTCCAGGGCCGACCTGACCAGGTGAGCGCTACGGACAAGGTCCTAACACAGACTTCCACGCTGACTCATCATTGAAGGCCCTTGCCACCCGGCCCGGCCGCAATATGGTCCGCGAGTGCCCGCGACAATGCGGCGCCCGCCTGCTCGCAGCCTGTGCAGCCCACTGACTGCGGCCCCATGCGCTCTCTGACTGTGGCCCAAACCCCTCATGCCGCGGCCCTGCCCAAGGCCGCGGCGCTTGCTTGCGGCCAGCCGCAGCTGCTGGCGGGCCTGCGGCGCCTGCTGCTGCTGCCCGCGCCGCACCTGCCGCTGCTACGCGACGCGGCCGGGCTGATGGGGGCCTGCTTGGCGGCCGGCAGCGCCGAGGCCGTGGCCGCGATGGCCGGGCCCGGAGGACTGCTGCCGGGGCTGCTGACGGCCGCCATGCGCTGTGCGCAGCGGGCGGTGAGCGGGCGCCGGGGGGATGTGGGAGGTCAAGCGCGGGTCAAGCGACTGCTAGAGCAGCAATCCGTTAGGGCGCCGTGGCCATGGGCGGTCAGGCGTGACACGCGGCGGCAGTGCAGCCCCCTGGCAGGCTACGAGGTACGGACGCCAGCGCATGACCCGCCGTCTAGGGCTAACCGACGAACGTCAGTGCAGCTCTCTCCTGGCGAACTGATCCCGGTCCCCGCCCGCAGTCGCTGATACGGGGCGAGGACGCCGCCAGCGCCGCCGCCGGCCAGCCCCTGCAGCAGGCGCTGCTGCCGCTGCTTTCGGCGCTCGCCAACGTCGCCGTCGACCCACCACACACGCTGCTCGTCCTGGCAGAGCTGCAGGCCGCGCGGCCGCTGCCGCCGCTGGCCCAGCCCGCGCCCGACGGCGCCGCCGGGGGCACCGCCGCCGCCGACGGCTCCGCCGAGGCCGCCACCAGCGGCATGGCCATGCTGGTCGGCTGCATGCGGGGCGCCGTGCCGCACCGCGCCGTGGTGCGTAGCGCCGCGGCGGCAGCCTTGGCCCTGGCCTGGGGCGCCTGCCGAGCCGGCGGCGTCGCGCTGCGCGCGGTGCGGTCCGCTCTGGCCGAGGCCGGCGCCGTTGACGCGCTGGTTGGCCTGCTCACGGGCTCAGCGCTGGACATCCGCAAGGAGGCGGCGGCGGCGCTGGCCACGCTGTGCACCGGAGAGGCGGCCGGCGGCGCCGCCGCCGCCGAGGCCGGCGACGGGGGCAGAAGCGACGTGCTGCGCTTGCTGGGCATCGACTGCGGCTGCGACAGCCGCGGCGTGCTGGCAGCGTTCCTGGGCCTGCTGCGCAGCCCGGACGCGGACGCGGTGCACATTGGGCTGCGCTTCGTGGCGCTGGTGCTGGACGGCGCCGTGAAGCGGGGCGCGCAGGTGGGGCCGGGCTCGGCGCGCCGCGCTGCAGCAGCCGGGGCGCGGCGCGCCTGCGCTACTCGACTGCCTCTTTCCTAGCGCTTTGCCGGCAAGGGCTAAGCGTTTCCGTTCGGCCCAGCGCGCCTCGCGTGACTTGCATCGCAAGCGTCATGTGCGCCGCCGCGTTCCGTTGCGTCCGTGTTGCTCGCCGGTCCGTGTCGCTGGGCCCCAGCCTCGACCCTCAGCCC
>BDDC01000093.1:82499-116736 GCA_001662425.1 Chlamydomonas sphaeroides | reverse complement strand
CCCGCTAACCGGTCGGGTTGCTGAGCACCTGGGGTGCCAGAGCGGTTGTTGCAAGGTGGTCTCTGTTCATCTCCTGGCATCCTTCTGGTTGTGATTGGAAACCCTGGGGTGGGGGGCGAGGGAAGGTTGCTTGAGCACCTGCCGGACCAGCACGCGCTCTTGCCTCGCGGTGAAGCGCCGCCCTTGCGCCGCCCACACGCGCACCGACGCTCTGGGCTCTGCGCGTCTGCGGCCGCGCCCCACTCCCTGGCAGCCTGATCGTCCGATTGTAACCCGACGTCTGCTGGCTTCGCTCTAGTTCAGTCATCGGCCTGTCCAGTCGCCACTCGCTGGCCCATCTCCTACCCGCGGCCGCCGTAACCTGGCCAATGATGCCGCCAGCGCAACAGGGACATTTTTGGTGGATCTTGAATGAACAGGGGCAGTGTGACGATGGCGGCACGGGCGGGACCGACCCATAGGTCACGCCTCACGCGACACGCATGGAGGGTTCGAGCCGCCCCGTGCGATGCACCCGAGGGCCGCCTGGACCGTGGCCCGCGGGGCGCGATGGCTCGCTCGTGCTCTGCTCTCGCTTTCGTTTATTCGTTACCGATTGACAACGATTCAAGAACCCCCACCCGCATAAATGCGTAGCCGAAAGATGGCACGCAGGCCACCGCATGCCCTGCTCTTGCAGGACCAGCCTGGAAGTCAGTGATGTCAATCGGCCACATGCACACCGGCACGCGCGCCAGCGCCCGCCCGTGCCGTCCGTCCCCGCCTCGCGCCGTCCCAGCCTCGCCTCGCCCTCGCCTCGCGCCCATCCACACTTCCACACCCGGCCTCGCACGCCGGGCACTGCCCACCTGCCCGCTCCTGCCGGCCACAACGCTTGCCATCAGTCACTCCCAGCCCCGGCCTGCCCACATCACACGCCAGCCTCACGTCACGCCGCCCCCAATCTGTCCGCCCCTAGCTGCACGCCGCCTGCCAGGCAGCGGACCCGCCCACGCCACGTCACGTACAACCCAGCACCAGCCCACGCCACACCGCCGCTGCCGGCACGCCCCGTCACACACCCCGTGCGACGCCGCGCCGGCGCCGCACCAACGCCGCCTGCCGCCGGCACGAACCCCCGCACAGCCCCCATCTTGGACTCCCTGCCGGCCCGCACCTAGCCCAACCCGCCTCGCGCGCAGCCCCCGCGTCCACAGCGGCCCGCCCCATCGCCGCGCCGCCGGCACCGCCCACCCCGCCCGACACCTAAACCCTCCCCCACGCCCCGTCCGAAACCCCACGCCCTCGCCTCCCCCAACCCCGCAACCCCGCCACGCCGCCGCCGCCGCTGCCGCCCCTCTCGCCGGCGTCATCCCGGCGTCACCCCGCCTCGTACGCGAACTCCGCGTCCAGTGCCGCCTGCGCCGCCTGCGCCTGCAGCGCGGCGCAGTGGGCCATGATGCGCCCGAACTCGGCCTCGATGAGGTCCACGCTCTGGGGCCCGCCGGGGCCGCCGGGGCCGCCAGGCGGTGCCTGCGGTCGGAGGAAGGGGCAGGGGGCGGGGGAGAGGGCATGGGGCAGGGGGCGGGGGAGAGGGTATGGGGCAGGCACGTGTCATGGGCGTGCCAGTGCGGCCGGCGCCTGGCAGGGGCGGGCAGAGTCAAGGCGCGCGGGGTGGGCCTTCGTGCGCTGGCTCGTGCCTTGTTGCCATGCGTGCAATGGCTCCTGGGGCCACGGTAGCCACGAGGGCCAGCTAGCTGTGAACCATACGTGGCTGAGCAGATAGCGCGAGCGCAGCGCCGCGCGCGGGTGTGTGGAGGAGCAGGCAAGCACCGAGGGAGCAGCGGTAACCGACGGGTTTGCAAGCCCCAACTTGCCAACGTCAGCCGCCCGCAGTGGGCCGTCCGTTGCCGACGCACCTCGCATGCAGAGCGCGCGGCGGCGGCGGCGGCGGCGGCGGCGCCAGCGCACGAAGATGAGGGCGAGGGCGGCGGCGGCGCGCCCGGCGGAGGGTCGGCCGAGAGCAGCATTTGGTACACCTGCGGCGGCGCGAGTGCGATTTTACAGGTCAGCAACCCTGGGCGTGACGGGCAGCGGTTAAGAAGGCCTCATGGCCCGCAGGGCAACGGGGCATGCGTCTGTTCATCACCACGGGCCGCCGCCTTAGGGCCAACACAAGGGCAGTTCACAAGATGCCGCCAACGAGCTGCAGCTAACAAGTTGCAGTTTACAACCTGCTTCTTATATCTCAGCCAACACCTTGCAGCTGAGATGCTGCAGCCAACAAGCTGCAGCTAACACGTTGCGGCTCAGCTGCCGAACCGCGGGTCGGCCGCGCAGCCGCGCGCACCTCCTCGGTGAGGCCTTCCCGGTACCAGGGGTGCCGCTTGACGTCGTATAGGCTCATCCGCTTCTGTCGTACAGCAGCAGCGGGGCGCAGCGCAGCAGAGGATGGGGTGGCGCCGAGGCGCGAACGTCACCGCCGCGCGCCGGCTGCCGTGCATCGCCGCCGTACCCCACGCGATGCAGCACGCATACGCACCTCCGGGTCGTACCGCAGCATGCCGTACAGCAGGTCCATAAGGCCCTCACTCGGCGCGACCGCCGCCGTGCTGGCGGCGCCGCCGCCGCCAGCTGCCGCCGCCGCGGGCTGCGCCGCTGCCGCCGGCGCCCCAGCGGCAGAGGCCGCCTGCGGTGGTGGCGGCGCCGCGACGCCGGGCGGCAGCAGCTGTGGCCACAGCTCCTGACGCATGTTGCGCAGGATCTCGCGCGGCGACCGCTGGAAGTCGAGCGGGCGGCCGTCGAGCGTGCGGCTGTGTTGGGTTGGGTGGGGCGAAAGGTAAGCAGGCAGCGCAAGGTGGCGTCGAGATGGTGACGGGGGGGGCGTACGACCCGGCCGTACGGGGCCCACGTGTCGTGCCGTACCGTACCTGAAGGGCAGCGCGCCAAGGACCATCTGGTACAGCACCACGCCGCAGCTGAACACGTCCGTCTTGCGGCCGTCGTAGCCGCCCGCGGGCCGTTCGATGACCTCGGGCGACCTGCGGCACAGATCGCATCCCGCTCGTTACCACGTATCGCATCGTACAAGTAGGTGCATTGTGGGATTTGCGGTAGGCGGACACGTTTGTCCGCAGTCGCCCGGGCGCCCCTCGATGACCTCGCAGCGTGCGCTGTCGATGACCTCGCAGCGTGTGCTCACAGCGACCCCGACCGACCCCGCGCGACGCGGGGCGGCCGCCCAGAGCCGCGGCGCATGAATGCAAGCAGCGCGCGACGCACCCAGGGCGGGGGCCGGGGCCGGCGCCGGCGCAGCGAGGCAGCGCGGTGCGTGCTACGGCCCCACGGCCAGCAGCGGCGGGTGGCGCGGTGGCAGTGGGCGGCCCCCAGCACGACGACGCCCTCGCATGCAGTTTCGCGGGCCGACGATGAACCCAATGGACAATGGACCCTATCGCCTCTATCAGTCAGGGTACGACGGCGGCTGCGGTGGCAGTGGCTCAGCCCCAGCCCTCACATGTAGTTGGGCGAGCCCACGCGCGAGTCGGGAACCGAGTCCTGGCTGCTCTTGCACAGCCCCCAGTCCGCCACCTGCGCGGCGAGCGAGGGGCAGGGGCAGGCGAGCGAGCGAGGGGGGTGCACGGCAGCGGGGTCAGTCGCCGCCCGGCAGCTGCCCGTTGGGCCTGGCTGCGACCGCGGAGGTCCCGGCGCGTGCGTCAGAGGGGAGCGCCCAGCAGGCGCAGGCGCAGGCGCAGGCGGAGAGCACGACGGCAGCACAAGAGGCTGGCGCAGCAGTGGTGGCGGCCTGGCAGCGGCGGCCGCCGCAGACCACAGCTGCAGGGGGCGCAGCGGCGCCGGCGGCGCCGGCACCGGCCGCACCTTTAGCAGCGGGAGCGGCGTGTGGCTAGAGTGGTCGAGCAGCAGGTTCTCGGGCTTGATGTCCCTTGGGGGCGGGGCGGGACAGGGGGGCAAGGGGTGGGCACACGGGGTTGTACGCACGGCATGAGGGTACGGCATACAGTACACACAGGACATGATGCGCTGATGGCGATTCCCATGGGAGGCGGGCCGCAGCAGGAGGGCATCCGGCTAGGCGTCCCTGAGGGCTAGGAACCCCGGCCGAGTCCCCCGCCTGCGCTGCCGTACGTTGCCGTACCTGTTGAACACGCCCTGCGTGTGGCAGTACGCCAGTCCGTACACCAGCTGTACGGCGGATGGAGTGCGGCAGTACCGGGTGCGGGAATCGGGGCAGAGGCATGATTGGGCCGAGGTCCGCACGCGGCCGTGCTGGCGTGCGCCGCAAAGCACCGCCGTGCAGCAGTGTACTGCCGCTACCCCGGCGTACGGGTGCCGTACCGGTACAGCTGCCGTACGCACGCACCTGCTGCGTGAACCACCGCGCCGTGGCCTCGGGCAGCCGGCCGCCGCGGTCGGCCAGCCACTGCTTTAACGTGCCGCCGTCCGCGTACTCCAGGGTCTGTGGGGTGGGAGGCCGGCCGGCCGCAGCGTCATCACCGTCATCGGCATCGGCGTCGCGCGTCGCCGGCGAGGCTCTCTGCGCCGCGCCAAGCGGATGGGGGCAGTCCCTCGGCAAACGATGATGCGGCGCATGAGGCTACGCGGTGTTGGCCGGGTGTGTTCTTGGTGAGACTGTCGCGGGTCTTGGGGTGGGTCTTGATGTTTGGCGCGTCTCGCGCCGGCCGCTGGGCACACCGCAACAGCGAAACAGCGGCCTCATGGCGCGCAGGGTGCGCCGTCGCATGCCAAGCCTAGCTTGGCAGCCCCGACCCACCCATCCCTTGCACAAACAGAACAGCCCCCAGCCCGCAGCCCGCAGGCCGCAGCGGCCGCTGCCGCCCAGGCAGCTAGCCAAGCCAAGCCCACGCGCCCAACCCCAGGCACGCGCGCCCGCCTAGGCACAGCACCAGGCAGTCCGATGCTACGGCACGTCGCACCGATCCACGTGTGCACAACACCGTACGACGCCCGCTGACGCCCCTCCCGTCACATGAGCAGTTAACATACGTGTACGACGATGTCGTACAGGGCCAACGACCCCCCACGGCACGTACCAGGTACAGCCGCATGCTGCCGCCGCGCACGCCGGGCATGTCGGCGGTCAGCCCTACCTGCGGGCCGGGCGCGGGCCGGGGGGCAAAGCACGAACCGTGTCAGCTGCGCAAAACACGGGTCACGCCGGGAGCAGCTCCCCGGGCCGGACAGGTCGTTCGGCGGTTGCCGTTGGAGCCCCCACGTGCGCACAAAAGTAGGGGCTGGTGGGGACCGCAGCCGTGTCCCCCCGAGCTCGTCCCTGGACACACGAACACACAGGGGGTACTCCGTCTACGACCCTGAACGTGAGCACACATGTACGACATGCACGACAGGTGCGGCAGCCGGGGTACCCCGCGTACCTCCCTGAACCCGATCACGTGCTCATGCTGCAGGCGGCGCTGGCACACCACCTCACGCTTGAGGTACTCCAGCGAGCGCAGGTCACATTGCACCAGGGGCTGAGAGGAGCGGGGAAGAGGAGGGCGCAGCGTGCGTGCTTGCCCACAGGTAACAGAGAGTAGCGCTTACCCCGCGGCACACCCTGGGTGTTGGTGGCGCGTCGGTCGTTGGTTGCAAGCAGGGATGCGTTCGGGTGCGCCGGTGCGGGGAGCCAACCGCCTTGGAGGCACCCGATGTGTTCAGAGGTAGGAACATTTAGTAACAGGACCCGCGCGATGAGCTCATACCCCCACATCACCCGAAGCCGCCCCCGCCACACCCCTCGCGGGGCTGTGCGTGTGTTCGACACATCAAGTCTGGAGCGTGGAGGGGCGACCGCCTGAGACGTCAACGCGCAATGCCACGCAGACACGGCCGGCCCACGCCGACGCCCAGTACACTACTGGTACGGCACCGCGCCACGACCATATCGTACACATGTGCGCACCTTGTACAGCTTGACGGCCACCCGCTCGTACTGGTACTGCGGCGACGATGGCGGCGCCGCCGCCGAGCCGCCGCCGCCGCCGCCGTTGATCCCCGCATGCCCCGAGCCGTCGGCGCCATCGGCAGCGAGGTCGATGCTCATGTAGGACCCATCAGGGCCCACGGAGCCGTTGGCGGCGCCGCCGCCGCCGCCGGGCTGCGGCTGTGGCGGCGGCGGGAGCTCGATCCGGCGGTAGCAAAGCCAGACCTACGGCGTAAGGTTTGCGGCAGCGCAGGGGCAGGCTTAGCGTAGGTGGGTGGGGCGTGGCTTGTGGGGCAGGATGACCGCGGGCGCACAGGGGATGGGGAGCGGGACACAGGGTTGGGCAGGGGCGTTGGGTGGCGAGGTGTGGGGCAGGCCACTGGGCGGGGGCGGGGATCGGAATTGGTTCCAACCACAGGCGCGGTCGTCGGCGGAAGCTGGTGGAGGGTTTGGGGCGGGCAGCAGGGGCTGGGTTGTTGCTACGACCTTGGGGCGGGGGCTAGGGCCCAGCACGGCGACGAGAGTAGGGGTGGAGTGGGGAGGAAACAGAACTATGCGTTCACGTGTGGTCAGAGCCACGCGCTGCGGTGCTGGCTGGGGCAAACAGACTGCGGCATGGCTGGGGAGGGCGGGTGGGCTGCATGCCGAGTAACATGGGTGGGAGCAGCTCACCTCGCCGAACGACCCTTTACCAAGGCGCTGTAATGGGTGCGAGTAGCGCTGCCATGGCAAGCCCAGCGGATGCGGTTCCGCGAACACAACTGGCGCCTGCTGCATTTGGCAATTCGTCCTATCACCGCCGGCGCCTCATCCCAGCAGTAACGTCCATATATAACATGCTATGAGAAACTCATGCGAAGGCGCTCGTCTGTTTGTTGCGCACGACGAACGCTCCGCCAAATAGCTGACAAGCGCGCTTTACACCGGTGCGTCCGAGGGCTAGTGTGGAGAGTCACAAGGGTGCTCAAAATACTGCTCACAAAAGACTGCTTGCGGCATCATTCGCATGGCATGCACGGCACGCACCCGCGCCTCCGCCACGCGGCCCCCACCGCACCCGACACTCGGAGAGGGCGCCTGTCGCCCCGTCGTGCCGCTTGACCCAGGGGACAGTCCCGAAACGATGGCAACACTCGTCGGGAAAGGTGCGCATTTACACGCGCCTTTTGCGCCGGTGGCCTTCCACGCCACGTGTGCCCATTTCAGAATGAGATGCCTGCACCTGATGCCCCGGTCCGCGGCTAGGGCGTGGGCCTCCGTGCGACCATCCTTCCCCCCACACAAACGCCATGGCACGGCACGGCACCGATACACCGGCCGCACCTCACACGCACACATGTAAGCTGAACACGCAATCGTGCTGTGGTCACGCATGCGATGTGCTGCACACATGAGCCCAAGGATGGTGCCAAACTCATCTGGCAAGACCTGAGCGCGGACAACCGGTCCTTGGAGCACCGGTGTCGTACCTCTGCTACAAGACTCGCCCTACACCCCTACAAGCCACCATCCGCATGCACGATGACACATGCTTACGTGCGATTGCCACATGCCACGGCATCGCACCTCCGCGACACGCGGCCCGCCCGGCCGCCTTGCCAACCGCCGCTAGCAACGGCCGGCCTATCCTGCAGTTTTCATCCTCCTCAGCTCGCATGCGGCAAGCACAGCAGCACTCCGGCTGCGTTTGCCAGCACAGCCGACCCCATGTGGTCGGCGGTACGCGCCGAAGGCAGTGCGAGCCCTGGGCGCCACCGGGCGGGATGATGGCCCCACTCGGGAGCGCCTGCCTCAGCCCCGCCTCGGTCTCGGCCGCGAGAACACGAACACACGCGCGGCACGCACACCCTACATCGCGCATGCGCACAAGCTACAGTGTCGTCCCCACCTCGCCGGCCCATGCAGCAAGTCACCCAAACCATCACGCCAGCGCCAGCCCAACGCCCAGCGCCAGCGCCAGCCGCCATCCCGCGCGTTGGCAGCCGCGGTCGCAGCGGCTTGCACCCGTGCCGACCCCCGGCCGGCCGCGCGGCAGCCCTACTCAGCCGCGATGCCGGGAGGCAGCATGCAGCGCGCTGCGCCTCAGCCACCGTCGCCGGCAACGCACTCACACACACCGGTGGTACTCTATTTCGGCCCCTCAAGTTGAACACACACCGTCCTACCTGAACATACAAACATACACACCGAGCCTTACGGCCCTCGCCGCCTACCGGCAGCACCTGCTCCGCCCCCAGCCCCAGCCCCAGCCCCCGCTTTGCCCCCGTACATGCTACATGCACGTTAAGCCAACCGGCACGCCACACACCCAGCCTCCAAGCTCACCACATCCTGCACCCCCTCTCATAGTCGCCAAGCGCGGGAGGGCCCGAGCCCAAGCGCCCGCCACGCCAACCGGCCCTGCCGTACACCAACATTCCACCGATCCCAGTGCCAGTAAGCACGGGTGCTGCGACGACAACCGTGCCGCGGCAGTGCTCACAAGCCCCTGCCCGCTTCGACCGGCGGCCCCGTCCGGCGAGGCCGTCAGGGTCCCGTCAGCGCAAGCGGCCGCCCGGGCGGCGCAGCCCCCGCCAGCCCTCGTCCAGGTCCTCGGAACCAGGCGCCGGCTGCGGACGCTGCAGCACCTGCCGCCATGGGGCCGCCAAGCACGGCCTGGGCAAGCTGGCCAAGCGCCGGGCCCCCGTGCAGCGCGAGCCGCCACCCGTGGCATCGTGCGCCAGCCGCCGTCCAGCTGGCCAAGCGCGCGAGCCGCCGTCAGCCCTCGGGCAGGTCCCAGCCACCAGGTCCATCGGGCCCTCCCACAGCGGCTTGGGCCGGCTGAGGCTCTTGCTGGGCTTGCATGCTCGCCGTCCGCCGAAGCGCCCGCGCGCGCGCCAGCGGCCGCGGCCGCTCGCCCGCCACGGCTTCAACATGCCAGGCGGCGAGGCCGGCGGCGGCTTGGGGCGGCGGCAGCTGCGCCGCATGCGCGGCGCCCCCACGCCGCAGCGCCTTCGCGCGCGCCAGAGGCCGCGGCCGCTCCAGCCGTGCACAAACGCGCCGCTCGGGCGCAGCCGCTGAACCTCCTCCGCGGCCCGGACCCGACGCCCCGGGCGCCGGCGGCGGCGACACGCTGGCGGGCCGCTTAGCGCCGCCCGGCCGCGGCCGCGGCCGCAGGGCCGCCCAGAGGCGGGCGCTCCAGGGCTTAGAGGAGGCCGCCGGGAGTCACAAGGGCTTGCAGCGGCTGGGGATGCGCGCGTGTAGCTCGGCCTCTAGGCGCGGGTCGTCGGAGGCGATGGGCTCCACTCGGAGGCCGGGGAAGCTGAAGCGGAGCAGATCGGCCATCCGCTGCAGGCCGGCGGCGGGGGGCGCGTAGCTGCGGGGTGGGGTGGGGGCCCAGGGAACAGGGGGTCGCTTGCAATGGGTGTTGGGGCTGCAGCGGCCAGAGGCAGTGGGGCTGTGGGGCAGGAGGTAGGGATGAGCAGAGAGAGGCCGCGGTGCTGGCTGGCGGCGGGGGCCGCGCACGCGCGCAGCAGGGAGGGAATGCACCGAGGGCGTAGCGGACTAGTGCGCCGATGCAGGGCGGGAGGGTGGCCAGAGGTGAGGCGCACCGGGTCGGACGAGCTCAGGTGAGACGCGCGGGCGGCCTCTTCGGCACATGGGTTGGGAACGGGAGCCGGTTCGGGCGCGCGGCGAGAGCTCATGCCCACTCACGTGCCCGAGTTGTTGTCCACCCACAGAGTCCAGCCCTCGGCCCGGGTGTCCTTGGCGCTCGCCGCCGCCGCCGTCGCCACCCTCGCGTCCGCCGCCGCCAGCGCCGCCAGCGCCTCGGCCCGCGCCGCGCGCGCCGCCTCGGCGGCCTGGCGCGGCGGGCTGGCGCCGGCGCCGGCGGGGCTGGCGGAGTGCGTTATGGCGAGCTGGGCGACGTCGGGCAGGACGGGCGGGAGCTCGGGCATGGGCGGGAGCCCGGGAGGCACGAGGCAGAACTCGCCGGCGAAGGCGACCTGGGGAGGCGGGAGGGCGCCGGAGGTCAGCTGGGAGGGCCTTGGATTGGTGGTTGGGGTGTCGCGGTGAGGTGGGGCTGCGTTGGATGGAGCCACCCCGCCGCGTCGTGGCGACCCTAGCCTCCCTAGCGAGCGCCGTGGCCTGCGCCTCACCTTGTCCGCGCACGCGGCGTGCATGGCCTGCGCGCGTCAGCAGCGGTTGGCGGGCGGCAGCGCGGGCAGTTGGTGGTTGGCGGTTGGCGCCGCGGGTGGGCAGGGAAAGGGCAAGGCCGCAGCCCAGCGTGCTCCCTCCCGCGCGCAGACCTCTTCCGCTGCCCCGTCCCCCACCCCCTGCGCCATTGATGCACACGGACTCACGTGTTTCGACATGAAGTCCGAGAAGAAGCCGGCACCCGTCTCCGAGAAGTAGAGCGAGCCGTCACCCTGCGTGTCGTGGGGGAGAGAGTTGGGGAGGAGCCGAGTCGGGTTCATGGCGCTGCGGATGGGCAGGGCCGCCAAACGGCGCTGGCGGCAGGCGCGGCCGGGCTCAGGACAATTGGCCCCGTGCCCGCCGCCATGGAGCAGCGGCCTCCGCATCTTCTGTCAGTCCACATGGTTGCGTTGCCCCGCCGCAGCCCGGCGCCCCACATGCGTGCGCAGCCATGCTCCCCAGGCAGTGGTGCCATGCGGTACGCTGCCGGGTACGGCGCCGTACGCTGCCGTACTCACCGCCAGGACGTACGTGTAGTACCTCCGCTGCCCGCCGCGCACGCCGCCGTGCAGCTTTGCGACCAGGTCGCCGCCGCCACGGAGCGCGCCTCTGTGGTCCTGAATGGTCCGGGCGAGGGCGAGGGCGAGGGCAAGGGCACATCAGGACAGAGGCTTTGGTGCAAGTGGATGGGGTTAGCGCGGGTAACACCACATGTGATAGCGCACCTCGCACCGGACCCAGCTGTCCACGTGCTTGCCATTGTCGGTGTACAACGTGGAGCGCTGCTGCCCCCACATGCCGATAGCACAACCATAGTACACACCAGTACTGTGTCATGCCCTATGTCCCAGTTGACCGTCACATTTGCCAACACTTGCCGACGGCGCTGCGCACCTGCTTGCCCGTGTCGGCGTACAGCATCGCGTGCTGGCCCTTCACCATGCCCACCATGGCCGAGTTGTTGAACACCTGCGGGCAGCGGGCAGCGGGCAGCACACTCAGCACCGCGAATGGAGGAAGGAAGGAGCACATCGGGTGACGTCGCCCAGCCCCAGCGCCCGGCTTGCCTGCGCGGCCTTGGCGTACTTGCGGTTCCAGGGCTGGCTGGCGCCGTCGGGGAACATGAGCGAAAAGCCCGCGGGCCGCATCTTGTAGGCAGCATACGCCAGCCAGCCGTCCGTGTCCTTGGAGCCCACCAGCGCGCCTGTGGCGTGACGGGAGGTCGTGCGGGCGTGAGGAGAATACACAGACCCGGCGCTGACGTTGGTTGGCAGGCGCGCCCCGGGCCGCGAGCAGCACCCGCAGGACGGCAGTGTACGCTGTCGTACGCTGTACGGCACGCACCCGCCAGCGTAGACACGGCGATGCGGTAGCTGCAGGGGCCCCGGTGCATGAGCGGGCCCGGGGGAGCCGCGGGCTGCCGGCACGTCATCTGTGGGGCGGGCCGCATGTCGGGTGGGAGCGGGAAATCAGCGCATGCCACAACATGACACGCATACACATGCATTCCCCGACCCTGATCTCCCATCCTCCAATCCCCAGGCACACGCTGCTATGTGTACGCCGTACGCGTCGTACCGCCGTACAGTGCCCTGCCGTACCCGCAGCAGCAGGTCGCCCGCGAAACCTTTCACCCCCCGCGCCGCCTCGATAGGGCAGCGCTTGATGGTGTTGCTGTCTGCGCTGGCGAGGGACTGCGGAGGACAGGCGGGGATGGGTCGAGCACCAAGGGTAACGCATCCATACAGATACTTGGGACACAATGTGATCAACATGGCCATCGTGCCACAAACGGACCACGTACGGGCGCAGGGGGACCGAAGGCGCTTCCATGGCGACGGCGGTTGCTGGCATGCGCCTGGAGCTGGAGGTCGAGCCCAACCCACATCCCTCTGCCCAGTGCCCGACCCACATGACTTGCCATGACCCACATACCCCAGAAGCACCATGCCCATACCCGCATCCCACTCAAGGCACAAGCCCCGGCGGCACGACCCACATCCCTTGCCCCCGCGTCCTGACCCACATTCCTGCGGCCCGACACTCGTGCGCCCGGCGCCCGACCCACATCCTTGGGGCCCCGACCCTGACTCTGCCTCAGCATGCGGCAACTCCACAGGCGGCAGCTGCGAGACGCAACAGCCCGACCCACATCCCACGCCAGCCCGCCGCCCAACCCACATGCCCGCTTCCCGGCAGCCCGATGCCGACCCACATCCCTTGCTCCCGGCACTTACGTCAGCGTACGGCAGCTCCGGCGGCAGTTGCGAGGCCGCCATCGCCAGCGGCGGCGCCGCCGACAGCTCCGGCTGCAGCGGGGCCTGGCGGGCAGGTGGAAGGAGGCATGGCAGCGGGCACACGTGAGGCGGGGCACGGGGGCCGTCTCCTCGTCCGCATTGGGGCACGGCGCCGCACCCATGCGATCGCCGCCACCGTCGCAGCGGCTCCAGGCTGCCCCGGCCCTTGCCCAGCCCTACCGGTAGCACCGAGGGGTAGTGACCGCCGCTGTTGGCCGCGGCTGGACCTTGCTGGGATGCAGGCTGCACGGGGAC
Organism: Chlamydomonas sphaeroides; assembly: GCA_001662425.1. NCBI lineage: Eukaryota > Viridiplantae > Chlorophyta > Chlorophyceae > Chlamydomonadales > Chlamydomonadaceae > Chlamydomonas > Chlamydomonas sphaeroides. The sequence continues at coordinate 104,070 of BDDC01000093.1, read as the reverse complement.
AGGGGCAGCGCGGGGGCGGCCACCGCGCAGCTCAGCAGGAAGTGACGGCCCAAGCAAGCTTCCACACCGGCTGTCCCGGCCTCTGCCCCTACCCGTTCCCCTTTCCCTGTCCCATCCACTCCCACTTCCACGCCGCCGGCCCCGGGCCGTGCACCCCAAGAGCGCCCCGGCCCCAAGCCTCACTGCCCCGGCCCGCCGCCGCGCCGCTCTGACCCCAAGCCCCATCGCCCTGGCCCGCAGCCTCACCGGCAGTACCACGGGCTGCAGCGGCGCGCCGTTGCTCGCCAGCTGGGGCCATGCCCCAAGCGGCTGCCGCTGCTGCTGAGCATGCGGCGGCGGCGACTGGTTCACGAGCAGCTGTGGCCCGGGGTACAACATAGGCGGCCCCGAGTAGAACGCCCCGGCCCCGGCAAACGGCGACGGCCCCGCGGGCGGCTCCGGGTAGGCGGGGCCTGCCGCGCTGGTGGCGGGCGGTGAGGCCGCGGCGGGCGGCGCCGCGGCGCGGGCCGGGCTGGGGCCGTTAGTCGGGGGCGGGAGTTGGGAGCTGCGGCTCAGCAGCATGTCGTCCTGAGGGCGTTGGGGCGCCAACACTCGCATCACGGTGTGGCGGGAGTACAACGGTGTCCCCGAAGGTGGGTCAGGCAACACCAGACAGTACGGTATCACCAGGGCCCCAAGCCCGACACCTAGGGAGCCAGGGGGGCCGGGCCACCCCGCGTGCGCGGGGCGGGAGCCCAGCCTGCCGGCGCGCGCACGCGCCTACGGTTGCGGTTGCGTTTGCGGTGCTTGATTTCGAGCTTGTGGATGTGAATAGCACAGCTGGCATGTGCCTTCGTGGTGCGGCGCCTGTCCCACCTGCGAGCGGTCGCGGTACTCAACCACAAGCTGCTGGTCGAGCACCAGATTCACGCTGCCGATGGGGTCGTGGGCGGTGAGGTAGTCCTTGTCCATGACTTGAAAGTTGAATGTGGAGTTGAGGGGCACGTTTTGCAGGATGAGCTCCTCCTTCCACTCCGGGTTGCCCGTCCGATACAAGGCCGCGGTCTTGTAGGTGAATGCGACCTGGCAATAGGCAGGAGCCGGAGAAAGCGGGCAAAACAGACAGGCAGGCTCAATAGCTACAGGGGTGATATGAGTGGCGAGGGAGGAGGAGGCGCGGGACGGCGCTTGCAGAGGTGTCGCATGTCCTGCGCCGGGACTGGCCCGTTGGCGCAACACGGTAAGCCTGCCCGTGGCAGTGCAGCCAACGCGCCCTGCCTCGACCCCAAGCCAGAGAGGTGCAGAGCAATAGGCCGGGCACATATTGGGCTGTGGGCTGCGCCGTTGGGCCACGCGTTACGCCGTGCCGTAGGAGGTTTGCCAGACCACGCGGAGACGCTGCCACGGGCATGGCGCGTTCACCTTGCCGTCCGGCGTGGTCACCGTGAGTTTGACATAGGGATCGGCCCAGCCAACTTGGTCCATTTTGGGGAGGTCCTGTGGAGAGGAGCGAAGACGGCAACGACGCCGCGGGGGCGTTGAGATGGTCCGGAAACGGGCACACACGGGATGGTAAGGGGAGTGTGAGCATTCCCACCTCTGCGCTTTGAATGACGAGATACAGGTCATAAAGCTTGGTTCCTGGTGCCGACTGCTGGCTGGCGCTCAGTCCATTCAACGAGACTCTTGCTGCGGCGTCCGGCCGCTCGAGCTTGTCTGCTATCCGGTCAGCGGCTTGCGATACTAATCGCCCAGCCTTGTCCTTCAGGGAGGCCAGGCTGGGCATCGTTGATGGCTTCACTTCAACAGCAGCGTTACGCGAAAGAGGTAACAGTATTAAGCAGCTGGGTTCTCTTTCTACTCTAGTGTGTATGTATGGGGTCAAGGAAGTTGGCGAGGCTGTCGAAGCGAGGACCCGGTGTTCGTCGTCTCGCGGGCAGCTCCGCTCGCACGGTCCGGTCCCGCCCCATTTCTCCAACCCGCGCCCCTTCCGACGCTAGCAAGCACTGCAGCTTAGCGCTTTGAGCTTCTGTATGTACACATGGCAATCGGCGTCTTCCGGTCCACAGACCCGCAGGTCACAAGTCGGCGCTTGATGCCATGTCGCACGTGCTGCCCTGATTCCCGACATAGCGACTTGCCGTTCCATTCGAAACCTCTGCGCCCCGCCGACGGCCGCGCTGCCCGATATCGCTCCTAGCGTAAGCGGCGACCTAGCGACACCCCGCGGCCCGCGCCCATCGCCCATCCAGCCAATCCAGCCCTGCACGCGACCCTGCCGCTCCACCCTGTGATTCACAGCCAGAGCGGGCACGGCAAGCAATACCGGCACGCCCTCGGGAGCGTGCTCTGCATCAACAGGGAGGCAGGCGCGGAGCTACCCTGATCTGCGACGACGTGTGATGTTGCCTACCTTCCTCGCTACTGCACCTGTAAACTAGCAGCGGCCAGGAGCCTCCTGGCAGCGGCGACCGCCGCGCAGCCCTGGACATCACACGAGCGCGGTGCTGCGCCAACAGCGGCGGGCGATTCCTCGAAACATCCTGAGGGGATGTAAAGCTGTGAACCCAAGGCCAACGCGAGACAATCAGCTCTCGGGCGTCCAAGCTCCGAGGTCAATCATGCCTGGCAGGAGCACGCCGAAAGCGTTGAGCGGCGGCCACGCAGGCCCGCCAAAGCAACCGGGCAGAGCCGGTGAGGCCCGCCAGGCACCGTCCGCCTCCGCTGGCGCAGGCGCCTCACGACGCCTGTACGCGCCTGTCAACGCTTACACCGCCCCGGTCACCAGGAGGACGTGCACTGCCAAGCCGCCCCGCCCCTGTGACTCCACCCATCGCTGCATACGCGGCCCTAGATCACAACCTGCCTAAACTCCAGCCCTCGCATCGTATATTGACACTATCAACACGCCGACCATTCAGCTTCATTGCCGCTATCGACTTCATCGAGGTCAACGCGGCGGCTGCGTACTGCCCCTCCCGCCACGACCGACGCCGCCCGCCACGAGCTCAGTGCCCCGCTCCACTGCCCGACATCGTCCGAGCCGGCGTGAACGGCGACCCAGGCACCGACGCGCCGCCGCCGCCGCCGCCGCCGCCCCGCGCGCCCGCCACCCCGCCCGGCCGCCCCGCGGCCGGCCCGCCCGGCGTGCCCGCCGACGCCGCGAGCCCGCTGACCGCGGACGACACCGCTGACGTCATGGACGCCAGCAGCCCCAGGGTGCCGCCACCGGCGGCGGCGGCGCCGCGCCTGGCGGCGTGCGCCTCGGCGGCGCGGTCGAGCGCGGCCATCTCGGCGGGCGTGAAGCGCAGCAGGCGCGACAGCACCCCCAGCGCGGGGCCGTCGCGGGGCAGCGAGCCGTTCTTGAAGAAGTCGAGCACCGCGGCGCGCAGGTACTGCGGGCGGCGAGCGAGGGCGCGGCACGGCATGGGGCGCATGCGAGGATGACGACGGCAGCTTGGTTGTGGTTTTGCAGAGCCGCTGTGCCGCTGGCCGGGGACGGAGCTGCAACATCCTACATCCCGATGCGCGGGGCGCCCGCCCAGCGCTAGCGCCGCCGCCACTGCGCCCAAGCCCTCGACCCGCAGCTCCTCCGCCCCGATGTGTTTGCAGACACGTGGGTGGCACTAGCAGCACTGGTTTGGCACTAGCGCTCCACACGCCCCTCCTCCACACGCCCCTTCTCCACACGCCCCTCCTCCACAGGCCCCTCCGCCGCACGCCCCTCCGCCGCACACCACCCTGCACACCCCACCTGCGCGTCCGGGTTGCCCAGCGCCGCCGCCGCCTGCAGGCGGTGCACCTCCTCCCGCAGCGTGGCCTCGATGCTGTTGCGCAGCGTGTGCGTGCGCTCCGCGTCCTCGTACGCGCTCCTGCGGCGGGCGGGCGGCAGAGGCAGGGTAGGCAGAGGCTTGGTGCCGGTCCGGTGCGCAGCAGCCGCATGCGTGTCGAAAGTGTGTGCGCGGGCACGATGACGGGCAGCATGGCAGACGGGCAACGCAGGTCGTGTCGTTTGGTGAGGTGTAAGAGTAGAGCAACGGCAGCGACCCTGGAGCGCTCACTTGTACTGCTCTAGCTGCTGCTGCAGGGCCGCGATCTGAGCCCGCAGCGTCGCCACGCCGTCGGCGCCGCCCGCCGCCGCCGCCAACGCCACACCGCTAACGCCGTCGGTCGTTGCCGCGGGCACGACGCCGGCTGCTGCGTCGGAGGCCGCCAGCGACGCCGCGCTGCCGCCGCCGGCGCGCGGCAGCCCCGGCGGCGGCGCCGCGGCGGCGCCGCTGCCGCCGCCGCCGCCGGGTGCCGCGGCGGCGCGCGCCTGTCGCAGCTGTGCACGCAAGGTGTCCGCCTCCGCGTCCTTCTCCTCCAGCAGCGCGCGGCTGCGGTCCCTCAGGCGCTGCAGCTCGTCCTGGGGGCAGGCCGCGGCCGGATGTGGGGTACGTAATGGTGGAGCGGTAGCGAGGACAGCGAACACGTCCCATGGCGGGCCGCGGTCGGGGATGAGGGCACGTTGGGGTCAGGTGCATGGTTGTGGCGGCGGCGGAGCTGTTGGGGTACCGGTGCGTGATGTGCATGGCGGGCTCGTGGAGTGGCTGGCGGTGAGCAAGTGCGAGCATGCGGTGCCGTGCCGCCAGCCCCCAGCGGCTCTTGCCACCAGCGCTAGCGCAGGGAGGTGCCGCGAACGCTGCGAGCCGCGCTTGGCCCTCGCTGGCTCGCGCCGCTGCCGTGGTCGACGCGCGGCCGCGCGCCCGCGGGCCCGCGGCGCACCTGCGCCTCCGCGGCTGCTGCCGCCGCCTCCGCCAGCTGCCGCCTGGCTTCCTGCAGCTCCTCCTCCACGCGCTCGCCGCCCGACAGCAGCTGCCCGCGCAGCTCCTCCTGCGGCCCCAGCGCAGCGATATGCAGAGGCGCCACCGGTCAGAGGCGCCTCACAGCCTTCAGAAGTCCGCAAGGCGCTACTCGGGGCCTCACCCCAGGCGCAATCAGGGTTACGATTTGGCAGGGAGTTGTTTCACCATGCTGCTAGCAAGCCACTAGCCCGTGCGCATCTTCAGGGGCCTAGCGTAACGCCCGCTCCTCAGCACATGGTTCCCCCAGGCCAGGCTGCAGCGACCCACCAGCGCCTTTGCGTGCGCCGCCGTCGCGGCGCGCAGCTCTGCCTCCGCGCGCTCGCGCGCCTCGTTCGCACCGCGCTGCGCCAGCGCCAGCGCCGCCACCGCCGCCGCGGCCTCCTCCGCCGACCGCGCGGCGCGGCGCTCGGCCTCCGCCACCTCCTGGCGCAGGCCGTCGAGCTCACCCGCCACCAGCTCCCGCGCGTGGCTGTGCAGGTCGGTGACCCTGCGGCGGTCGGCACCATCGGTCGGCACTCAAAAGCACTGCTCAGCGGAGGGCCGAGCCTCCGTCTCGCCGACAACAGGACCCTGCTGGCCCTGCGGCTGGGTGCCGCTCACCCGCTGCAACACAACCCTTCCCGCCATCTCGACCCGCCTCCATCCTCCTCCTCCTCCTCCCATCACAGACACCTCGGCCGCCAGCTCACCCACCACCTCTCCCCACTCCCCACGCCGCCGCCCCTCCCTCCACCCTGACCACCACCCCTCCCCAGCCCACCTGTCGGCCGTCTCCCCCGCCGCCCGGTTCTCCAGGCCGTCCACCAGCCGCCGCACCGCCGCGGGCCAGCGCTCCCGCGGCAGCCCCGGCAGCGCCTCCAGCTCCAGCGCCCAGGAGCGAGCCAGCGCGGCGCCGCGGCGGCGCTCCTCGTCCAGCTCCGCCACCAGGCCCTCGTTCTCGTCCTCCACCTGCAGGGCGGGGAAGGGACGGTGGCAGGCATGGTGGCAGGGCAGGGATGGTGGCAGCGCAGGGATGGTGGCAGCAGGTGGAGGACGAGCACGGGCACGAGCAGGGGCCAGGGAGCCGGGCCGTGGTCCGCCGCTCGCTCCCTCCCCCGAGCAGCTGCGCCTCCAGGCGGCAGGCCCTCGCTGCCGTCTCCCCCGGGTGCCACCTGCTGCAGGCGCGCCTCCAGGTTGCTGAGCATGGCGCCGCTGCGGCTCAGCTCCGCCGCCGCGCGGTCGCGGCCCGCCTCCGCCGCCTCGCAGCGCTGCCGCAGCGCGTCCTGCGCCGCCAGCGCGGACCGCGCCTCGGCCAGCGCCGCCACGGCGGCGGCTCGCTCCTCGCGCAGCGAGTGCAGCGCCACCAGCTGCGGGCGGGGGCGGGCGGGGCGCCGGGGTGTTGTGGGCCAGGGTTCATGCCAGGGTATTGGACGCGTTTCGCTGGACGTGTTTTGGACGCACAGGCGGGCGGGTGCGTGCGGGGCAGCTAGGTTGGGCGGCTAGGGCGGCGGGGCCAGGGCGCAGGGGCCGTGGGCTACGGCCGAAGGGCGCGGTGCAATGCGGTCAGCGAAGGACACCAACGCTGCTGCCGCGCGCGTGGCGGCGCGCTCTGGCTGCGGCCTTCCCTCGAGTGCTCGAGGTACCGGTAGCCTCAACCCTAGCCCAACTCCTGCTGGTGCCAGGATGGCACAGCAGCCCTCCAGGATGTGAGCCTCCCGCCCCCACCTGGTCCGCCAGCTTGCTGCGGTCCGCCTCGCTGGCCGCCAGCTTAGCGCCCAGCTCGTCGGCCCGCGCCGCCGCCGCAGCGGCCGTGGTCGCCGCCGCCGCCGCCGCCGCCTCGGCCGCGGCTGCGCGGCTGCGCAGGTCCGACACCTCGTTGCCCGCGGTGTCGCCGGCGGCCTGCGCGCCGCAGTGCGGCAGCGGGCAGCACGGTCGCGTCAGGGCGTCTGGCGGCGGGCGGCGCAGCCCCAGTGCGTCGCTGCCGGCAGCCTTTGCGGCGCGCGGCGCGGTGCAGGCCCCCGCGTGGGCCAGGCAGTGCGAGCTCGGCTTGATTCCAGGCAGCCAGGCACCCGGGGTTACGCCAGCAGTGTGAGCAGCGAGCAGTGCAGCCGCATGGCTGGGGCTGCCCACGAGCTAGGTGCATGGAGACCATCGCAAGGGGTTGTGAGGCTGTACGCCAGCTGTCGCACAGCGCACCTGCAGCCCCGCGAGCTGGCCCATGAGCTGCGCCACCACCGCCTGCTCCGCCTCCAGCAGCCTGCGGGCAGCGACCGCAGCGAGGACCGCAGCAGCAGGGCGACACGACCTTGCCGAGCAGGCACCAGCAGCCAGCGAGCACGCATGCGCAGCGGCGGCAGCCGCCGCCGCAGTCGCTGGGCGTGCGCTGCGTTGCCGACCCAGGCACACACAACCGAGGGTGTGCTGTGCCGGGGCCGAGTTCGTTGTTAGCATGGGGTTACTAGCGTGCGCGTCGGCGGGTGCTGCGCCTGGCCGCTGCGTATCACCGACATCGTCAGGTAACTAAACTCATGGTACGAGGGCTGGGCCGGGCACCGGGTTCCTTTCGGGTGGCGCTGGGCTTCGCTTCCGCACTGGCGCATTTAACCGCATTGCCTCCGCGCACGGCCGACGCGCCACTCTACCCGGGGCGTGCTGTGCCGCGTGTGGGGTTCTGTTCTACTTAACACTGGTACACACACAGGTGCGGGTGCGGGTGCCAGAACGCACCACCGGCACGCACGGCTGCTGGTGCCGGTGCGCTATGCACGCGGTATTGCGGCGCAGCAGCGCGAGCGCAGTGTGCAGCGGCCCACAGGCCGAGTCTGCCGTGAGCGCGCGCGCCCTGGCCCCGCGCGCTTGCTTGCCCGCTGACGAGCCCCCCCGCCCGCACCTGCGCGCCTCCGCCGCCTCCGCCTCGGCCTCGGTGAGCCGCGCGGTCGCGTCAGCCAGGCGCTGGCCCATGCCGCTGGCCTCGGCGCGCGCCTCGTCCAGCTCGGCGGCGCGCTTCTTGTTGATCTTCTGCAGCCTGCGGCTCGGCAGCAGGGCGTTGGTTCTGATCACCTCATCGCACGGTGTGGCGCGGGGTGGCTGCAGCCCCCGTTGCACGCGCTTGCTACAGCCCCAGCCCCAGCCCCAGCCCCAGCCCCCGCCGCAGCCCCGCTGCAGAGCGCAACCCGCTCGGCCCAGCCCCTGCGCGGCGGCGCCCCACGGTGCGCCGCACGCAAGCTGGCACCGGCCGCAGCCCAGCCCAGCCCCTGCCACAGCCCGCGCACCGCTCCACGCGCTCGCCCCAGCCGCGCTCCACATCCGCCGCGAGCCGCTTGGCCTCCGCCTCCGCCTCCGCCGCAGCCGCCGCGCGGGCCTGGGCCGCTGCTGCCTCCTCGCGCGCCGCCGCCAGCGCCGCGCCCAGCTCCTCGCAGCGCGCCTGCGCCGCCGCCACCGCGGCCGCCACGGCGGCGGCCTGGCCGGCCTGCGAGCCGGCGAGGGCGGCCGCGTGCTCCTGCTCCAGCATCTCAAAGTGCTTGGCCTGGCGGGGAGGGCAGGCGCGAGGCGAGGGCCGAGGCCGCGGCGGGGGCCCGCTGGTGAAAAGAATGGGCAAGAGGATGTGTTGCCGTGTGAGGAAGCATGGACGCGAGGGGATGCTATTGGCAAGCGGATATGTCGCGAGGGGGGGCAGGAGGGCCTGCAGCGACTCCACCTGCGTCCTGAGGTCCGCGCCAGCAGGCAGGAACTGGCTGGCCTGCAGCCCGAGCCTCGCCCCCCGCCCCAATGCTGGGCCCCGCCGCGGCCTCGGCCCCCGACACGGCCTCCCGCGACACATCACCTTGCCAACATCATCCCCTCGCGTCCATGCTTTCCGTCACCAACGGGCCCCCCGCCCGCCCGCTTTTCACGCGGCAACACATCCTCTTGCCAATGTTTCCCACCAGCGGGCCCCCGCCGCGGCCTCGGCCCCTCGCCTCGCGCCTGCTTGTCGGCGGCCCGGCTCTGCCCTTGCGGACAGCCTTGCACCAACGTACCCCGGCCGCGGCTGCGGCCCTTACAGCAGTCCACCCCGTGACCCTTCCGCACCTGCTTGTCGGCGGCCCGGGCCAGGCTGGCTTGCAGCGACTCCACCTGCGCCCGGAGGTCCGCCTGCATCGCCTCCACGGCCGCCTGCGGAGGTGGCGATGCGCCCAGGGCGGGGCCAGGTGGGGGCAGCGGGCAGGGTCAGCCGGGTGGACGAGGTCGGGGCTGCCAGGGTTCGTGTCGCATGAGCTGGCCACAGACGCCCGGCCGCTTGCGGGAGGGCAGGTGCGCGGCGGCGCGTCCAGTGGCGGCGCCGCCAGGACAGCACATCCCGGCAAGGCGGTGCCACCATCCTGCCGCCACCAGCAGCACGCGCCACCATCCTGCCGCCACCAGCAGCACGCGCCGCACCTTGGGCACGCTGCCGGCTCGCAGCGCCTCCGCCGCCGCCTGCGCCTCCGCCAGCTCGGCGCGCAGCGACTCGGCCATGTTGGCCTGCGGCGAGCGAGGGCGCATGGGGGCGACGGTCAGCTCAACTCCAGCGGCGCACAATCAGCAGCCGTCCCTTTGCTGGCCGATGTGCAGGCCCGCAGTGTCATTGGGGCGGGATGCGACACCGCGTCGCGCTTGCTAGCTGCGCGGCCGCGGTGAGGCGCACACGCTGGGTGGTCGCGGCAGGGTGTGGGTTGGCGCTGACGCAGGACCGCGGCCAGCGGTCGCCGCCGCGCTGTGTATTGCGATACAGGTAACATATGGTAAGCACGACCCGCGCGGCATGCCCTGTGTGTGTGGATTAGGTGGGGTGGAATGCGCATGCGTGGGGCGGTCGCAGCTGGGCGCCCGCTGCTGTGCCCGCATGCGTTGGCTCGCGACTCGGTGCGCGGCAGAGCCAAGCGCCGGCCTCACCTGCACCCGGGCCTCGGCCTCGGCGGCGCGGGTGGCGGCCTCCGCGGCGTCCAGCTGCGAGGCGCGGGGGATGGGATGGGATGGGATGGGATGGGCGGGTTCGAGGGAGCGCACGGCTCAGGTGCGGAGGGTGGCAGCTGAAAGCAGGCAGCGCGGCGGCCAAGGCCCCGCTGGGACATGCGGGGCGGCGCTCGTCGCCTCGCACCTTGTGCCGCACGCTCACGTCCTCGCTGCGCCGCCGTGCCGAGCCCGTCGGCGTCAGCGGCGGCCCCGCCCAGCCCTCCGTCGGCGAGCTGCCCAGCGCCAGCGCGCCGCCGGAGGCGCCGCCGTCGGAGCCGTCCGCCGCCGCCACCATGGACGCTACCTCCGCCGGGCCGACGGCGCGGAAGGACGACGACTGCTCGTACGACGGCGGCGGGGGAGCCGCCGCCGCCGCTGAGCTGGCGGCGGCGGCGTCAAGCTTGACAGTCAGCTCCGCCACCTCCGCCATGCGCTCCGCCAGCCCCGCGTCGAGCTCCCTGCACCGCGCCTCCGCCGCCGCCAGGGAGGCCTCCAGCTCAGCGCACCGTGCCGCCGCCGCCGCCAGCTGCGCCGTCGCCGCCGCGCTGGCCTCGACCTCCGCCGCCGCCAGCCCCGCGTCGAGCTCCCTGCACCGCGCCTCCGCCGCCGCCAGGGAGCTCTCCAGCTCAGCGCACCGTGCCGCCGCCGCCGCCAGCTCCGCCGTTGCCGTCGCTGCCGCGCCGGCCTCCGCCGCCGCTAGCCCCGCGTCGAGCTCCCTGCACCGCGCCTCTGCCGCCGCCAGGGAGGCCTCCAGCTCAGCGCACCGTGCCGCCGCCGCCGCCAGCTCCGCCGTCGCCGCCGCGCTGGCCTCGACCTCCGCCGCCGCCAGCCCCGCGTCGAGCTCCCTGCACCGCGCCTCCGCCGCCGCCAGGGAGCTCTCCAGCTCAGCGCACCGTGCCGCCGCCGCCGCCAGCTCCGCCGTTGCCGTCGCTGCCGCGCCGGCCTCCGCCGCCGCTAGCCCCGCGTCGAGCTCCCTGCACCGCGCCTCTGCCGCCGCCAGGGAGGCCTCCAGCTCAGCGCACCGCGCCGCCGCCGCCGCCAGCTCCGCTGTCGCTGCCGCGCCGGCTTCGGCCTCCGCCGCCGCCAGCCCAGTGTCGAGCTCCCTGCACCGCGCCTCCGCCGCCGCCAAGGAGGCCTCCAGATCAGCGCACCGTGCCGCCGCCGCCGCCAGCTCCGCTGTCGCCGCCGCGCTAGCCTCAGCCTCCGCTTCCGCAGTGGCGGCGCGCGCCACCTCCACCGCCGCCAGCGACTCCTGAGCTGCCGCCAGCTCTTCCCGGCTCCGCTCCAACTCCCGCCCCGCCTCCTCCGCCGCCTCCCGCGCCGCCGCCAGCTCCTGCTCGCGAGCCGCGGCGGCGGCATCAGCCTCCGCCACCTGCGCCGCGAGCTTCTGCTCAGCTTCCGCCAGCTTCGCAGCAACTTCCTCCAGCTGCGCCTCCAGCTGCCGCGCAGCTTCCTCAGCCGTCGACGAGGCCTCGTCCGAGCGCTGCAGCTGCGCCTCCAGCTGCTGCCGCAGCCCAATGGCCGCGGCCGCTTGGGACTCGGCCGCCGTCACGCGCTGCGCGGCCTCGCACAGGTGCTGCGAAGCGCACCAGCGGCAGGGGCGCCAGTCGGCAAGACAGGCAAACCAACTACCGCAATCACAGCCCTTCTCCGCCAGGGCGACTGCTTATCCTGCCTCCCGGCACCGCCATGCCTGTGTCCCTCACCCTGAACCCTCTGAAACGTCGACACCCCTGATGCGCACCTCGCTAGCTTCCGTCAGCTCCCTCTCCAGGTCCTCCACATGCTGCTGCAGGTCCTCGCCGCCGCCGTCGGAGCCGCCGCCGCCGCTGCTCCGCCGCCCACGCGCCGCCGCCAGCTCGCGCGCAGCCGCCAGCTCCGCCTCTACCGCCCGCAGCTGCTCGCCAAGGGCCACCGCCGCCGCCAGCCGCTGCCGCAGCTCGCTGAGCACCTCACTCAGCGAGCCAGCGCCGCCACTGGCATGGCCGTTGGCCTCGGCGGCGGCGGCCTGCGGAGGCGCCTCCGCCAGCAGGGCCTGTAGCGCTGCGCGCACCTGCGCTTGTTCAGCGGCGAAGGCCGCAAGCTTCGCGTCCGCCTCCGCCAGCGCCGCGGCAGCGGCGCCACCTGCCGTGCTGTCAGCCGTCGCCGCCGCTGCTACCTGCGCCGGCCCCTCATCCAGCTGCTGCTGCTGCTTCGGCGCCTTCGCCGGCTTGGCTGGCTGCGCGGCTCCGTCGCCGTCCCACGCATCCCAGTCGTCCTCGCCGTCGCCCCAGCCGTCCCCAGCCTCGGCCTCAGCCTCGCCGCCGTCCTCTGCCGGCCCGGCTGCCACGCCGTCCTCCGCTACCGGGCTACCGGCAGCGCCCGCGGCAGCGCTAGCCGACCCAGCCGCGGCGCCAGCCGAGCCAGCCGCGCCGGCGGCAGCTCGCAGCTGCACGATCTCGTCCTCGCGCTCCTGCAGCTGAGCTGCCATGTCCGCCATGGCACACTGCAGGCCCGACAGCTGCTCCATCAACTCCGAAACCATCTGCGCCTCCTGGACCTGCCCTTGCCCTGCGTCCTGCGCCTCCCCGGGGCCCCGAACGCCGCTGCCGGCTTCCTCATACTGCGCCGGCTCGGTGCCGGTCGCGGCGTGCCGTGGCGCCGGCGCCAGGCCCTCCGTGTCCGTGGATGCGGAGGGGAGGTCCGGCGGCGGCAGGCCGTCGGTGTCCGTGGCGGCAGACGGCATGTCCGGCGCGTCCGTGTTGGTGGAGGCGGAAGGGTGGTCCGGCGGCGGCAGGCCGTGCGTGTCGGTTGAGGCGGATGGGTGGTCCGGCCGCGGCAGGCCGTCGGTGTCTGTGGCCGCGGACGGCAGGTCGAGCCGGGGAAGGCCGTCCGTGTCCGTGGCTGTCGAGGGCCGTTCCGGCAGGGGCAGGCCGTCGGTGTCTGTGGCGGTCGACGGGTAATCCGGCGTGTCCGTGTTGGTGGAGGCGGACGGCAGCTCCGGTCGCGGCAGACCGTCCGTGTCCGTGGCGGCGGAGGGCCGTTCCGGCAGCGGCAGGCCGTCGGTGTCCGTGGCGGTGGACGGCAGCTCACGAGCCTCCATGTTGGTTGAGGAGGTGACACTGGCCAGAAGGGCCGCGTCGGCGGTGCCGCCAGCAACCGCCGCCGCCGCCGGCCGCTGCTGCCGCGCCTGCTCCAGCTCCGCCCGAGTGACGTCGAGCTGCGCCGCCGGGGGATAACCCGTCAGCGTCCCCCTTGATACCAGCACAGCACAGCGTACCGTAACACAGCACGGCACGCACGGCTTGCGACCGGCCACGGCCCCTGCCCCCGCCCACCTGCTCCTGCAGCTCCGCCGCCTTGGCCTCCAGCTCCGCCCGCTTCTCCGACATTTTGTCCATGCGCGCCCTCAGCTTGGCCAACGCCTCATTGGAGAGCGTGTGCTGTGAGGTGTGGTATGGATCAAGGACGCACGGGCGCGGTTGATGTCCGTGTGGGGATGGGCAAGGGGCCGAGGGGAGAGAGCAGAGGCGAAGGCGGCAGGAGTACCGGGCGCCGCCACCGCCGCTCCTGCCAACCCCGTCCAGAGCCCTTCAGCTCCCCCCTGCGCCCGCTGCCTCCCTCCCTCCCTGCCGGCCTTCCTGCCCACCCACGCACCGCCTCTGTGGCCCGCGCCGCCTCGTCGCGCGCCGCCTCGGCCTCCTCCCGCGCCGCCGCCGCCTCCTCCCGGGCCGCCGCCGCCTCCTCACGCGCCGCCTCCAGCTCGGCGACTGTCTCCTCGTAGCGCGCCTCCCGCGACTTGAAGCTCGCCACGATCTGCTCCGCCTCGTGCTCCTTTTCTGCAGGGGCCAAACGTGTATCACGTCTGGTGTCATCGGACATGCACTCGTCACAGCTGACCGCAACCCGCCCCGCTTCGTGCTCCTTCCAGGGCATAGATGCCCTTTCAGGGCTGAAAGGGCATGTTTGCAGCACCCTATGGAGGTCAGAGGTCAGCTACGTGCCGCCGCCACCGCATACCATAGACGCGGTGGAGGGGCAAGGCGCCGCCACCATCGCAACCCCTTGGGCCCTGCCGTTCCCCATGCCGCCCATGCCCCCTGCTCCCGCCTTCACTCTCCGCCTCAGTCGTGCCCGCGGCGGCAACGCAGCCCCCGCACCCGTGATCTCCACGATGCGCTCCGTGGCGGAGTCGAACTTGCGCCGCAGCACCAGCAGCTCCGTCGCCAGCTCCTTGCTGCGCTGCTCCATGGCCGCGCGCTCCCTGCCCACCTCGGCCGTCGCCGCCAGCGCCGCCTCCGTCCGGGCGCGCGCCTCCGCGACCTCCGCCTCGCGCCGCTTGGCGTCCGCCGCCGCCTCCTCCCGCGCCGCCACCAGCTCCGCCTCGCGCCCCGCCGCCGCGGCCTCCGCCGCCGCCAGCTGTGACTCGAGCGCCGTCACTCGCTGCGCCGCCGACACGAGCTCGCGCTCCAGGGCCGCCTTCATGTGGTTGGCTGCATCTAGCTGCACCTGCAGCTTGTCTAGCTGCTCGACGGGAGCGGACGACGCCGCCGCTGGCGGAGCCGCCGCTGCCGCCCAGGCCTTGGCGGCGGCGAGCTCCCGCTCGTGCTGCTGCCGCGCCTCCGTCAGCTCGGCAACGGCGGCCTCGGCCTCCGCCTCCGCCGCCTCCAGACGCCGCTGCAGGTCCCGCATCGCCGCCTCGCCCTGCCGGGCCGCCTCTGATGCCGCCGCCGCCGCCACCTCCGCCACCTTGGCCCGCTCGCCCTCGAGCTCCTGACGCAGCGCCGCCAGCTGCGCCTGCAGCGCCGCCGTCGACGCCGCCGACGGCGCCGCCGGCGACGCGGCGCCGCCGCCGGCTTCCGCCCGCTTCTGCTCGGCTTCCGCCAGCTTCTCATTGGCTTCCTCCAGCTGCTCCTCCAGCTCCGCGACGCGCCACTCGAGCGCGTCGGCGCTGGCGGCGCCGCCGGCGGACCTGCCGGCGGCTGCGCGCGCCTCTGCCAGCCCGGCCTTGAGCTCCGTCGCCTCCTGCTCCAGCTCCCTGATGACGTCACGAGCGTGCTCCAGCTCCGCCCGCAGCACGGCGTCGCCGCCAGCAGCGCCGGTCGCCCCGCCGCCGCTGCGCAGCCGCGCGGCCTCCTCCTGGCGGGTGAAGGCCAGGGGCCGACTTGACAGCAGACAAGTCCGGTTTCCACGTCCGGCTCCGCTGGACCTGCGCTACGGTACCCCACCCCGCCCAGCCCAGCCCCACCCAGCCCGATCCCAGGGTCTGGCTTCCCCGCGTTCCAACCCCTTACTCTGCCCGCCCCAACCTGCGCCCGTGCCCGCTGCTGCCGTACCTCGGTCGGCGCCCAGCCCCGACCTGCGCACCCTGCCCTGCCCTGCTCGGCCAGCTCCCAGCGCAGCGCCAGGCCTGTCAGCACCCATTCACCCACCGCGCCCGCTCCCGCACCTGCGCCCCGGTGCAGTCCCAGGCCCGTCGCCCCTCTGACCGCCCCACACACATGCGCCACTGCACCCGGGGTGTGCTGTGCTGCGTGCGGGTCTGTCCTACCCAACACACACGAACACACACACGCACCTGCGCCCGGGCCAGCTGCTGCCGCAGCTCGGCCAGCACCTCGTTGTGGCTGGTCTCCGCGTGGCGGGCCGAGGAGGCCATGCGCGACATGAGGTCCTCCACCTTGCACCTGCCGGGGGGGGGGCGGCAGGGGTCCGCCTCGCCAACGCACCCCCAACCCCACGGCACCGCTTGCTAGGCGCTGGCTTCCACTGACGGCGTGTCACGCGGACTTCATGGGAGGCATCACGCAGCGCCCAGCCCCGCTCACTTGAGCCTCGTGTTGTCGGCGCGCATCTGCGCCAGGTCGCCGCTGCGCTCCGCCAGCGCGGCCGTCAGCTCGTCGATGCGCTGCTGCTTGTCCTCAATCACCTGGACGCGGATTCAAGAAAGGCACCACAGTACAGGCCGGCGCTTTCAAGTGCTTCGCGGCCGCCGCATGAGAGCTACACTCGCCCTCGCCCTCGCCCTCGCATGCAGACCCGCGCACGGCACCCTACCGGGTCATACGGTGACCGCGCCCGCGCACACCGCGCTGTCAGCCCCATCGCCGACGCCGGCTGTGGTCGGCAGCCCTGGCTGCCTCACCCCCCCAAGTCCCACCTTGGGCAGCAGCGGCGCCATGGCGTCGGCGCCCTTCAGCGCAAACAGCAGCTTGGTCTGCAGGTCCGCCACCTCGCCCCGCAGCCGGGCGGCCTCCTCGGCGCTGCCGCGCGCCTCGTCCAGCTCCGACTGGAGCATGCCGTTCTTCACCTGAGGGGCCCCAGGGGGAGGAAGCGGATGGAGTGGGCGTGTTCGAGTGGTAAGAAGAACAGGATCCGCGACATGGAGTGTGCGTGTGCGTGAGGGTGGGGGTGGGGGTGGAAGGAAGGAGCGGGGTCGTTGCTCGCGATGCGCGGGCTTGAGGGTCTCGGCACGGGGAGCGGTGCTGGCCAGACAGCGACCTGTGAGCTAGCCGGAGAGGCAGCCCGGAAGAGCCCCTGCATTGCGGCACTAGGGCCCCGCCAGACGGCCCCGCCTGCGGCACAGGCTGGGGGCTCGGTTCTGCCGTACCTGCAGCTGCACAACCTGGGTACGGAGCATCTCTGCCTCCTCGTCAGCTCCGTACGGTATCTGGGGGCCGGTGAGGTGTGACCGCGGGTGGACCAAGGGAAGACACGGCTGGCAGCGGCGGCGAGGGTCCTCCCCAGGAGGTATCACCTGTAGCTGGAGGCCGTCCGAGGGTGCATGCTCCATGGCGGCGCGTGGCCGCGAGGGGCCGGGCACGCCGGGGCCGCCTGCGGGAGGTGGGAGGGAGTCGGGGGTTGGCACGCGGGGCAGAGAGGTTGGTCGGCAGGTGTAGGCAGTAGCCTTGACCGGGTGGCAGGACGGCAACGACAGTTTCGATGGTCGCAAGTGGAGCTATGCGTGTGCTCCCCTGCGTCGCCTTGGTGTTATGGCGAAGGCGCGAGCACATGGCCTGTTTCGCGCGTCTCGGCAACATCCACAGCGTTCAGCAGCCTTGCAGCCGGCTGAATACCTGCGGTGCCCGCTGGCATTGTCTTGGGCAGGTTCTGCGCGACGGTTTGCGCGAAGCCTTGAGCTTTAGCGACAGCATCCGTCAGCTTGCTGCTCATCGACCCGGAGGTCAGCTGGCTCATGAAGCCCTTCATGGCTGGGCGGTGGGCTGCAATGTACCCGTCCGGCTTGAGGGCTAGGCGACGATCGTAAACAGCATCGCGTGTGCTGCGGCTAAGCGCGACCGCGGTAGTGTATCGCAACGTGTCGCAGCGCGTCTTACGAGCCAACGCACTGTGCAACAGCTGTCCTGTGACAGCGCGGACCTCGTGCGTGTGCATACCCTACGCATAACCGTGGGGGAAGGCGTGGGGGCGCGTGTGTGCGCCGCTCGCTCCGGTCCCCGCTCCTCCCTGGCTTGCTCTCTAGCGACCCGCTAGTCTCTAGTGTCGGTTCCCCCGTGGGTTTGATCCCTGCAGATGGCGCTGTGCGTTGAGCTAGTAGCGTGCTGCTGGCACCAGGAGCGAGCCCTCTTGGCCAGAGAGGGCCGGAGCAGTTGAGCAAGGTCCTGCAAGAGAGATAGAGGCGGGGCCTCCCAGGACAGGCTGGATCGCTGCTTACAAGAATCAGGCCGGAGTCTTCTTCGCTGCTCAGCAACGCCACAGGGCCCGACCCCGCCCAGCCGCGGCGCTGCCGGCCCTCGAGCGTGCTGGCTGCCGCCCAGTGCTCCGCGCGGGGCCACACGCGACTGCACACCGCCACCAGCCGCACCAGCCCCGACCCTTCCCTGCGACCCCAACACCAACAGACGGAACACACACATTGCACTGGAGCATGTGTTGGTGTGAGCAGCCCGAGGGGCGACCCGGCCCGGGCGACCGCGGTGGCTGTCACCAGTCTGACACGCCGCACGTGTCTGTCATCGCCTTGAGAGGCGTTAGGCCTAGCCCTGACAGGCGTAGAATCAAGCTCTATGCTCCGTGCTACCTAGCAAGCCCACACACACAGACCCTTTTGCAACTCGGGTCCGGTTGCCTTTCCTGTAATCGGCTCGCTTGTGTGTCCCCTTGACACAGCGATTACCTCGCTCTGAAGGAACTCGCCGGGTACCTGACCAACCCCAACCCCGCTGGCCTCACCGCCACGCGCGCCGTGGCGGAGAGCCGCAAGGCCCTCGGCTGTCTTCGTGGGTCATGCAAGGGTGAGGCGCACAGCGCAATCGTCGACTGCGTCAGCGCACTAGACGCCCTGATCGTGCTGTGCTGGTGCTTCCAGTCTGCCTCCGAGGCCTGCCGCCTGTGCCTCCTCGGCGACAAGGCAAACCTCCCCTGTCCGCAAGCTCCCCTCAGAGTCGGTTTCGGCCTACATCACGCGCGCACGGCAGCTGCGCAACGAGATCCAGACTGCCGGCGGCACGTGCTCCGAGGAGGACATGCGCATGTCTGTGCTGTTCGGCCTGCCCGAGGAGTACCAGTTCCAGCGCCAGATCGCCACCACGATGGCGGACAAGACCCTCGGCGCTGGAACTGGTACTCCTCGGGCAGGCCGAACAGCACAGACAGGCGCATGTCCTCCTCGGAGCACGTGCCGCTGGCGGTCTGGATCTCATTGCGCAGCTGCCGTGCGCGCGTGATGTAGGCCGAAACTGACTCTGAGGGGAGCTTGTGGACAGGGGAGGTTTGCCTTGTCGCCGAGGAGGCACAGGCGGCGGGCCTCGGAGGCAGACTGGAAGTGCCGGCGCAGCACGATCAGGGCGTCTAGTGCGCTGACGCAGTCGACGATCGCGCTGTGCACCTCACCCTCGCATGACCCACGAAGACAGCCGAGGGCCTTGCGGCTTTCCGCCACACGCGCGTGGCGGTGAGGCCAGCGGGGTTGGGGTTGGTCAGGTACCCGGCGAGTCCCTTCTGAGCGAGATAATCGCCGTGTCGTGAGTACCAATCGGCGAAGTTGCTACCGTCCTCACGGAGAGTAACTTCTATGCCTTTGCCTACACTTGAACGGCGCAGCTGAACGGCTCAACTGCACGCTGCAGGACAAGGCTTGCGCTCTGCTGAAGGATGTGGACCTGCCGCTCAGCTTCTGGCCGGACGCGGTCCTGCACGCCTCCTTCATGCGCAACCTGGCGCCGCTGCACGGCAGCGCCACGCCCTGGGAGTGCCTCTTCGGTACCAAGCCGGACGTTTCCGGCCTGCGCGTCTTTGGCTGCTCTATCTGCACACGTTGACGACCACGAGCCTGACAAGCTCAGCACCCGCACGCTCCCCGGTACGTATCTGGGGCCCGACCCGGGCACGGCAGCGCACCACATCCTGCTAGTGGACGGCCGGCTCGTCACCAGCTGCAATGTCGACTTCAATGACGCGCTGTGGGGGCCAGCCTCGCACCGGCCGGACACGCGCTTCAACAATCACGGACCGCTGAGCTCTGCCGCTGTTCCCGCTGCTCCGCCGCCTGCTGTCCCTGTGCCGGAGCCACTGGCGCCCGCAGCATTGGCCACACCGGCCTCACGGCTGGCCACATGCAGCCAGCACCAACTGCTGCACCCGCCTATCGCCGCCGTACAGCCCTCAGCCCACGGCGGCGGCGGCGGCGTGAGTGGAGGAACTGCCGCCGTGCCCTCGGGTTTCGGCGGCCGCACGGGCAGCAGCAGCAACAACAGCAGCAGCGGCAGCAACAGCAGCAGCGGCAGCAACAGCAGCAGCGGCAGCGACAGCAGCAGCGGCAGTGACAGCAGCAGCCAGTGTACCGCCGCCGGGCCCAAGGGCTCCGGCGGCCGCACCGGCAGCAGCGACAGCCAGCCGCTTGAGCCCGACATCCCCCGAACCATCGAGGTGGCCTGGGCCAGTCCCTGCGCCCTCTCGTGGCGACAAGCTACCGACGAGGAGATCCTGTCACAGCTCACCAACCACACCTGGGAGCTGGCGCCCTTGCCGCCCGGACAGAAGGCGCTAGCGTGCCACCGGGTCTTCACCGTCAAATGCTTGCCTGATGGCAGCATCGAGCGCTTCAAGGCGCATCTCGTTGTCAAGGGCTTTCAGCAGCACACCGGCATCAACTACGGTGAACTGTTTGCACCAACTACGTGCTTCACATCTCTGTGGGCGCTCCTGGCCGTGGCAGCCCAGCGCCGCTACCTGATCGGCCAGCTGGACGTCAAGACAGCATTCCTTAACGGCGAGCTGGAGGAGGAGCTCTGGATGCAGCAGCCGCCAGGCTACAGCAATGGTGACCCGCAGCTGGCCTGCCGCCTGCTCAAGTCCATCTACGGCCTCAAACAGGCTTCCCACTGCTGGTACAACAAGCTCATCTTGTCCTTCGACAGCATTGGCTTCCAGCCCGCCTCCGCTGACGCCGCCCTGTGCAACTCACAGACAGCGACCCCGTCTTTGCGCTCTGCCACGTCGGCGACTTGCTGATCGCCGCAGCCTGCCGCCGCCAGCTGGCTGCAGCCAAGGCCGACATCGGCAGCTGCTTTGAGGTGCGGGATCTGGGCCCGGCCAACGTGTACCTTGGCATGGAGATCAGCCTGGACCCCAGCTCCGGCGTCATCACGCTCACACAGCAGCGCTACACGTGGAGCCTGCTGGAGCAGCACGGCCTGGCCGACGCTAAGGTCTGCACCACACCCCTGCCAATGGGCGCGCAGCTCCTTCCCGCCAGCGAGTCGGAGCCGCTGATGGCTGACGGCGGCAGCCTGTACCGCTCCCTGGTCGGCGAGCTCAACTACCTGGCCACTAGCACGCACCCTGACATCGCCCAGGCCCTCAGCTCCCTGGTGCACTTCATGGTGGCGCCCATGCCGGTGCACATGCGCCAAGCGCTCAACATGCTGCACTACTTGGGCGCCACTCACGACTTCGACCTGCACTTCGGCGGTGGAGACCCCGCCGTTGCTGTCACAGGCTTCTGCGACTCAGACTGGGCTGGCGACCTCGCCACTCACCGCTCAACCACGGGCTTTGCCTTCATGCTCTGCGGCGCTGCCATCAGCTGGAGCAGCCAGCTGGAGCGCACAGTCACGGCTTAGTCTGTCGAGGCCGAGTATCAGGCGGCTGCCGCGGCTGTCCGTGAGGCGCTCTGGCTGTGCAAGCTAGCGTCAGACCTGTGCCTGCCGCCGGCCGCCATCGGCATCAGCATGGACTCGCAGGGTGCGCTCAGCCTGGCGCACAGCCCCATCACGTCGGTGCGCTCCAAGCACATCGACATGCACCACCACCTGGTGCGAGAGCGAGTTGCCCGCGGTGAGGTGCAGCTCAGCTACTGCCCCACTGAGCACATGGTGGCGGACGTGCTCACCAAGCCCCACGGCGAGATCAAGTTCCACCGGTGCCGTGAGGCGCTGGGCCTGGCGGCCGTGCCTCCGTAGGGGGCGGCTGCAAGCCTTGGGTTTGGGGGACCTGGGATCAGGGGGAGCCAGACTCCGGGACCTGGGATCAGGGGGAGTGAGACTCCGTAGCCTTGACTAGGCTGACACCTGTACCATATGTGTGTGTATTATAGGTACTACGCTTTGGGATTTGGGTTGTGTTGACTTCGTCTTCGGCAGTGCCGCTATGCCTGCCCAGACCAGCCTGTTGCGTTTGAGGGACAACAATGCTCTCGGGTTTATGACTCTTTACCTGCAGCGCTTGGGGGAATTTGGCTCGGCGCACCCAATTGCCTTCTCGCCCCTGCGCAGCGCTGTGGGTGTGTTAGTCCTTGCGGACTGCCTAAGGCGTCACCGGCCCCAGTGGGCCGTTAAACGTTGAAGTCGGGTGCA